>BMAO01015129.1:0-24685 GCA_019973975.1 Trichonephila clavata | reverse complement strand
AAGAGACAGGAAGCCCGTGTGCTCCCGTGTTTTTGTATAGTGGTGAAGGTCGTAAAACTCTTTTGTAACATGAGTCGTGATTGGATGCAAATGCGCTCGAGCAACGCGCGGGAATTAGATTAAGATGCGAAAGAACTAGGAAATGATTTAACGGGGTACAGTTAAAGAGAGTTAGAAGAAGTCATTACATATATATATATATAAACATATTTATATATATATATATATATATATATATATCATTTTCAAGTTTTTAATCTTTAATAAAAATACTTTTTATTCATCCAAAATAGGAATTACCTCAATTTTTTTCTAAAACTTGTTTGGGTATAGGGCGTCTATATGCCCGTAACAGAATTACATTGTTAAAAAGCCCATGTACAGCAGTTTCATAGAAAAAGCAAAAAGGAGAATTTTTTTACCCTTACTAATTGGTCTGGAATACTTGTTTAAATTTTTTAAGGAGGATTTTTGAGGATAGCATTGAACCAATGAACCTTTAATATTTTTTGCATTTATTGTTCCTTCGACCTCTTCTGATAAAATTTCATTATATAATTGTGTTATTATATTCTTAAAACCGTGAAAACTGCTTTTGCAACGCATTTTCTGAGATTTTATGAAATGGCCTCCCTTTCATTTATATTTCATGAAAAATGAAATCTTAAGAGCAAGTGGGTAAAAATGTGCGTGTACTAAGGAAATGCATTAGTATAACGCTAAATAATGGAACCGTGGTGTAATCTCTAAACAATAATTGAGCTAAAACTATATAAAAAAAAAAATTAAAATTTGTAAGTAAAAACTATGAAATATTACCCATTTCAAGCATTTACATTATTTATACTTTAAAAATAATAGTATTCTTACACAATTCATTCACAAAAAATTCACTTAAGAATTAATTTACAATAAAAAAATGATTTTTGAATATTTAAAATCATTTGTGGAGAATGCAGGTAATATTTTAAAATTAAAATGACCGAAAGCAATTTAAACTTAGATTGTTTACAAAATAAGTTAGGCAGACAGAAGCATAACCACTTATAATTGTGAAATCCTACAGTTAAATTTTTCCACATATATTAAAAAGTTATCTAAATACTTCATTATATGTCCTAATTTCTTTGTGAAGGTTTCTAACAAAGAAACCAGTGTTACATTAATACAGTTTTCATTACTTTTTTTGTAGGATTATCTTGCTCTCCTTTTACTTTATTCGCAACAGATTTATTCGTAACTGGTTAGACAGCGTAGATGTGGAGTATTTACCTTTGTTAATCTAAAACAGCCTTCCTTGCAGAAAATTAACTCAATTGAATACTGACCTCTTGAAAAAATCATCACGATGCTGGTTGAATGTAAATCGCCTCTATGGAGAGGTTTAAGGTTTTTTTTTTTTTTTTTTTTTTTTTGTCAATTTGAATAAGCTTTGGTAAAATTGTTATGAATCATTTTGTATCTATGGTATCATTAAATCTTTAGAAAACATGAAATTAGTTTTATACAACTTAAGTATGTAATATTTAAGTATTGCTTTGGATATAATTCATTTTTCTCTTGTATATTACGCATATTTCAAAGCATAAATGATCTATAGTATATATGTAATAATTTTTATTAAATACTGTATTTAAATAAATGAAAAAAATTTGGTTTTCGATAGAAGCTTGTCCCTGTTTCATTTTAAAAAGTAAATTTCATTTCTTATTATGTTTAGTGATAGGAAGCTTTTTTTATATATTAATTTGAATAACAGTCTTTAAAAATATGTAGTGTTTAATTTAGAATATAAAAATTTACTTTTCACCGATTTGAATAATTTAAATTATTTAATCCACAATAAAATAACATTCACACATACACTGTTCTTTTAAATCATTTCAAATACTGAAAATTCAACTATAGATTTAGTTACTTTAATAAAAGGAGTTTTTATAATCAAACATTTAAAGTAGTTCTGTACACGGTTATTGTATTTTCAAATGGATATAATAACTTAGTCGAACAAAAAACAAGAATGAAGGAAAACCTTAAGAAACCAAACATGCAGACACAAAAATGACCGCTTATAATTGTTAAATTGTACTATATTAAATTCATTTGTATTTTTGGGTATTGTCATGGTTTTCATCAAATGTATACGGTGATTATAATTAACTTTTTCAAAACGCTATAAAACAAAAAACTTCGTCTTGGATCAGAAATGACGTCACAATTTAAGCTGGAATATTAATGAATGAAGGTTGAAAGCATATGAAACAAAAAGTTATACAACATTTTGATAACAGATGCGCAGTGATAATCTTAATGTAAAATGATTCGCTTAGAAATGGCAGTAAATCGTAAAACAAATGCTAAGGTGTAAGTTACACGTTAAACCAATGTTCTGTTATGTGCATGTCTGTTCAGAAGTGATACTGTTAGTTTTGTAACAACAGACAACATGGCAGAATAATATCACAGCGAATGGGAAGACTTGTCCCAAAGCCAAACACCACATAGAGAGCGTCCCTAATATTGGTTTTTAAATTCCGCCAGACTGGAGCAAAATATGTTCAATGTGTTGTCCACCGTCGTCTGCAACAAGTTTAAAACGAGAAACAGTATACTACACATTTGATCAAAGTGTCTCCTAAGTCACGTCCAGAATGTGTTGAACAATGTGTGTGTGTGTGTGTGTGAGTGACTTTAATTCAGCCAAGTGTGCAATTACAAAACTAAACATATCTTTCAGATCGTACCATAGTCAGAAGTCACATACATCACGATCGGTTGATTAGGACAGCCAGGCTATAAAGAGATGGTGGATGATAACTAGCATTTCCAAAATGATGTTTCTCTTCATTTGCAATATGCGGAGGAGCACCATCTTCCACAAAATTTATCTCAACCACACAACCACGCTGTTGAAGATCTATAATAACATTGTTGTACAAACGCATCATTGACCTGACCAATGATGGTAACGGTAACATTACCCAAAACGCCCTTCTCCTCGAAAAGGTATATAATAAATAATATCGTAAATCCGAATCAAAAAGTGAACTTTACATGATATAAAGATACTGGTTCAGTTCCGAGTGGATTCTCTGTTGCCCATATTCGGCAAATCTGTGTATTCACATAACCTTTCGGATGGAAATGGTCTTCATCTGATCACAAAATTTTGCATGATCATTTGCATGGCCTAAAGCAAAAGTATATCTTGCTGAAAGAGCAGAAGGATTCTACTCCCACACATGATTAAATTTGTATGGATAGCAACGTGTTTCATAGAATTTAATGCACTGAGCTTACAGGCCGGTCCAGTGTACGGACAATTTCGCTAGCACCTTATGTTTGCAAGCAACCCCTCAATTCCCCTTTCGTTGCAGTGGCCACTTCTTCAACTTATATTGTGAATTAACTCTTTTCCTCCCCCTACCAGATTGCACATGGATAGAACCTGTTTGTTTTTATTTTTGAATCCTTTGCTCGATACCTGGACATCATCGCGCCAACACCTTTTTTTCATTCCTTCCCGCAATGCTGCAGAACTATAGGAGGACTGAGTGAGTGAATAATAAAGTCCCACTGTTCAGCTTCACGAGGGCTTTCGGGGACTAACCGCGTTATTTTGAACAATGGTCAAAAGACGTGGACGGAAACTGAGCTTATACCCCTCTCCTAACTACCACACCACCTCGGCAGGACGTTTAAGCTCTCGACAGCTTTCACGTCACAGAACCCCTACACGGCGGGTCTTCAGTAGTACTGGGTTTTAACTTATGAGATGCTAGTTACGATCCGATGCCTAGACCACTTGGCTACCGTGGCCACCAGAGCTATTGGAACGCACAGTCAATATTTTTGGTAAAAAAAGGTTTACAAGCAGAGGGTGGTCCTTAAGTGAGAAAATCATGGCGAAATTGTCAGACTTGAAATAAGAAAAATTTATGCACTCGTCGTTTTTATAACACTTAAATAAGTCAGGCTCAGAAAGGTATTTCCATTTACATATCCTGACGCTTACAGCACCATCTGTTGATAAATTCTGAACTATTTTTTCTTTTGTCATACCCTTTTTCCTTTTTCAAATAATACATGGTTCTTATAACTGTTCGATTTATTATGCTGAAATGAGAATATATTTCTTATTTATTTGAGTGACCTTGTTAGTCTATTGGTTATTTAAATGGACGGTTAATTGGCGTTTCTTGAGTTCAATCCTAATACTTTTGAAGACATGCCTTTGCAATTATTTGATGCACAATACATTTGTGGAGATTTAAACGTACTTGCGTTGGTGTGGTATGGAATTTATGAGATTTGTAATGTTAATTGAATTGTCGTCCTCTCATTTAAATTGGGTCCAAAGTTTAGTTGCCGGTCTCTAGTAACCATCGTAAAACTTTATAGTGCAAAGTTAACGTAATTATGACTCGCACTAACCAAATCCAACTTTTCCTTGGGAGGCTTCTTATTAGTGTTCTTGATTTCCTTTAACTATATCTTTCTAATCAGTGTCAATATATAAACAATACGATCAAAATATGGTTAAGTACTATAATGCACGTTTTAGTATATATAAAAATCAGTCTTCTATACGCTGCTGAAAATAAGTCAATATTTTAAAACGTTATATTGTAATGACACACAGTGACATGATTATATATATATATTATACTCCGTGTAAAACCTCATACGGAGAAAACATAATTATCATTAAACTACCGTAACATACTTCAACTATTGTATTTTTAAGACATGCTTGTCTTTTCTTACACAATTGATTTTGAACTTGAACGTATAATTGTATCATTTCAATCTTTTTCAAATTATTTCAACTAATAACTGAATAACTTATAAATTCTCTTTTGAATTGGAAATAATTGAATTTAATTAAATATTTGTTTCTTACATTTAAAGATTTATTGTCAGCGATATATTTAAAGTAATTCTCCAATGTTAATAAAAAATTTAATATATTTGTTTTATTACAGTCAATCAAAGTAATGACAATAGACTGATTCCATAAAAAATGCCGAAAACGAAAGAACAGCCACTTACAATTGTAAACATTTTAGAAATACTTTCTTAAAGAAATTTAAGCAGTTTTTTTTACTTTTAGCATGTGTGTCGTCTATTTCTGTCTATAAATAAGTTCTTTGTAAGAAGGAAAAATACTTTTAACTACAGCTATGCTGCCATCTGCATGAAATGTACGAAGCTGAGAGTGTATATAAAGAAGACTGAAATAAGAAAATTTTAAAATGAAAAAAAAATTATGTGTGATTTCCACAAATTTAAAACCGTTTTTAATATTTCACAACTAGAATAGTTTTAATCACTTTGAAATCTTTCAATGCATATGCAGATTTACTGAAAACAGCGCAAGAATTATACTACATAAATGATAATAGTTTTGTCATGTAATATTTAGCTTAATGTCACACAATGTGACGGTAATCCTTTTTAAATTGTTAAATTATCCCATTATAGAAAATAAAATTGTCTTCAATTAAAATCACATTTTTATAATAAACCACTTATAATTATGCAATTTTACAAATAAATTCATTTTTCTGAAAAATATCAATACGTTAGTACTCATTAAATTTTTTTGGATCTCTCTAAGGTTCTATTGCGGAAACCGGTTAAAATAATGTTTTCAATAGGTTTCACTTCCTTCATATACGCACTGTGTTTAAATATTGCAGGTAATGTAGAATTTGTATTACGCTACTAGCATTTTTACCGCATGTGAAATTCAAATTTATTTTTCATTTTATAGAACCTTTCAGGACCGGTAGGTGGCAAATCAAAATTTCACCTGAACGGAAACAGAAAATGTTTGTAGCACACTACAGACTATATTCTACAGACTATTAATCACACTTTTTAAATGATTGTGAGGGGAAAAAATGCATCCACGTGATTTTAAAAAAATAATATTTGTTATTTATTTTTCAAGCTTTCATCAGTATACAGAGAATAAGAAAACTACTATATCTAAAATCATACTGAACTACAACTGTATTCTAAGAATTTAGTTGTCATTACTTTTCAAAATATAATTACCTTTAATGTACGCAATTTGGATTTAAGAAATGATGTAATTTTACAAGTGTTGACTTAGACTGAATTGAACAAGACTGCATTTTCAACTTCTGTTGTGTGAGAAACGTATTGAATAAGACTGCATTCTGAACTTTTGATGTGTGAGAACTGAATTCTGAACAATCTTTCTTTTTTGACAGAATTTTTGTAAATTAATCTTTACATTTAATCGCGTTCCTGACATCCAACGAACTGTGTTAAATGTCGGGAGATATGACCAGTTGCACTGGACGTGGGTTGCGTTTCTTAAAATTATCTCTCAGCTCCCAGGATCTTATCCCGTAGCATCATATAGATGTAGGTTAATAACTCTAGCTTTCTTCCATATGTGCCTTGGTCAGACGTATTCTTGCAATGGCACAGTATTTCCTACTCGGATGTTAATGGTACTGTCCTTGTTTCGAATTTGATGGAAATATCGTAGTAGATGAAGATATTCCTTCGACCATTTTTTTTCCAAATACAGCCGAGTAAGTCGTGTAGATTTTATTAAACCTAGTGTTTTATAGTCTGGTTGGAATAGCCGATAGTTTTCGCCACGTCACAAAATAAGCTGGTGTTACTGCATCAGAGTTGTCATATATTCCCTCTTTGTAGACTAATGTTCGACTATACAGAGCGGCTTCTATTACAAAAATGACAGTGGGCATACTTTTTTCGTCTAGAAGTGCTTGTCCGAGTTCCTTTTGCAGACATTGTTAGACAATATCTATTGACCTGACAATAATATTATGCCATGTTGGGCATACTAGTGTTGAGTTTTAGCTGATGATAGAGTCTGCCATAACAGGATCAGTTCCTTATTTGCTGCATGAAAGGGGGCAGCCTTGTCGTTGGTGATATATGACAAAAGTTCAATGTGCAGTCCACGTGTTGTTGCAAAAATAAATATTGTTATGAAGGCTGGGTCTCTTTGTTTCAAACAGCGGCTATTTGCAGTTCCTGCGAAATCAATCACTGTGGTAGTAAATGTAGCAGACGGTACAAACCTTTCAGAAGGTAGAGGAGCTTCGATTTGCTTTCCACATTTTGGACTGAAACTCTTACAATTAGGCGTTTGTGAAGAACTTCCTTTATTGCTTGACGTCCTCTTAATATCCACAATGTAAAACATATTTCGGAGAGATTAATACGCACACCTAAATGATTTAAACACATGTGAGTATGCTGGATCGAATGATGGACAAAAGAGAGATTTCCTTCGAGTATTAAGGTATGCTGAGTATCAAAAGGAATATCAGAGAATTTTATCTTAACCCAAGGGCAAGTAATCATTTTTAAAAAAAGGATTGAAACAAGAAATTTTGGATTTATTTTCTAAAGAATGTACCTCATTTAAGGCATTAAATTCAGCTTAAAAACATTGACTATGCGCAGTTTGTATCCAATATGTCGTCTTTAGCCTTCTCTATTTCATTATAATTAAATTCATGAATAATACGTAGCTGTGATCTACAATTGTGCACAAAACGTAGATTCCAAACAGTCATTCGAAAAGGTTTTGTGTAGGAACTGTAACGACATATTTCAATTATGGCTTATATGGTTGCAACGTAAAAGGATCGATGCTCGGTTTTTCGTTATTCAACTTCGACTGATGGGTGTGAATGTGATGACAAATTTTTGGTGGGCTAAGCTTCTGAAACATGATTTAATCATTTTGACCAACTAGATTACAAAGAAGTAAGCTGATATGGAAATGCACCACGAGGAAACTGATCTGCCGGTTTTTTGTGCCTAAGAAATGTCCCCATTGTAAATGAGTAGAGTATAAAAGGATGTGGTTCTGTTGTAAACAAAGTTTTCAACGAATCCGATCTCCCTGTATCCAATATATATTTACAAATAATCACTTCTCAGCACTGTTATGTATATGGGTAAAGGTTAGTTTCTCTGAAAATGTACTGAAGAAGGTAATTTCCTAATAATGCGGCTAAAAATTAAGGGGAATCGGTACCCTTTGAAAATTTTTATTTATTTATGCATTTAAAATTATATTTTAGCATTTCATACAATGTTTATATTCAGTAAAACAATATGAGGGGTAATTTTGCTCATATTATTCACACAATTTTAAAAATTTAAATTTTTAAAAATAATATGAAAATTTTTAAAATCCTACTCCTTTTGTATTTATTAATATTTTGACATGCAATTTTTTGTAACATTCTTAAGGATGTTTTAAACAACTTTAGGGATCGATTTTACAATAACTTAATTGGTTGCGGAGAAAAAAAATAAAAAGTTAATACATACGCTAAAATTTAACGAAAAACCCAATATCTCCTACATTTCAATTTTTTTTTAAAAAAAGTATTCAGTTTATAGCAAATGGATCGCTAATTTTGTTACATGCATGGTTTATAACACACAGAGAAAAAATGAGTGATGGGATAATAATTGTGGAAGGAGTAGCATTTTGAATGAACTAATGTATTGAAAAAACACAAGCTGAGAAAAACCATTTTAAAGTTTATACTTCTGAAAAAATTATTATTATAATCTTAAATAAATTTAAAACACCATTTTAAAACATTAGCAATACATTTTTCTTCAAAATAATTGCTTTTTCATATTAATTAAAACCATAAGTTCTGTAAATGATACATTTTTACACAGTATTAATGGCACATAAATATCAAGAAAACTCAAAGAAAACGTTAAAAAAAAATGTTTTTCTGTTGTAACAGAAGTTTTAAAATCTTTTGATTCACATAATATTTAAATAATATATTGTATGAAAAACACATGATTAAAAGAACTGAAATTATAAAATTATTAATATAAAATGCCTAAATTAAAAATATTTACATGCACACATTTTACATAAAAAAAAATACATTATTAAAATACCTCAGAAATATCCTGCTTTATAAGAAACACCTTCTTTTTTTAAATTAATATTTCTCTTTTTAAAATAGCTTTTATTTATAAATTTGCGTGCATGCTGGTATTTGGTGTTTTTCCGTCTGATTCTGAACAATCTTTACGGGATTCGAGCATCACACAAAGATCATGCGAATATTTCCCCAAAGGTATATGTAATACTTTTTGGACCTCTCTCTCACAGTGCGTAGAGTCCCTTTGTTAAATTCACAAATTGCTTCCATTATGGCATGTTTAACTCTGTCTTTGGACACAAATATCTCCTTTGGACACTTTGACCAAATCATGTTGTGCAAGCTTTCATTAGCGTTTTGGGTTCCGCAATTAATGCACCTTTCCAAAAGTTCATTTGAAGCAAGCCGTTGATAAATAGAAAGGATATGTAGCAAAAAGCTTTCATTAATTAGAGTCCCAACATGTTGTTTATGCAGACCTGGATTTTGTCCTTTCGCTTTTGCGGACTGGTAAAAAAACCATGAGTCTGCACCGATTGGACATTTCGAATGCTGAGGCTTTTGGTCTGTCAAAATGCTGTGATATAAAGTAGCATATATTGCTTTTTTCATGGCGTGAACATTGCCTTTGTTTTTTAGTATAGCGTTTTTGGTAGTACAAAGTTAATTTTTTAATTGTTGACTCTTTTAATGTGCCGTCTCCTTTTCCTCTTCATGAAATTCCACGGGCCATCGATTCCTTAACAGCATTTCGTAGACCAGTGCCCAACCTTTTGATGACATTATTAATGCACTCCTCTTTTTTTATCTCAGTATTATCCCCATACACATTTTTTCTGTTAAATAGTTGAAGGTCTTACAATCTCCATCAGACAATAAGGTGCAATTACGAAATCCCAACGCTTGTGATCTTTCCCAGAGGATCAATGCAGCCTGCATTTCCATCGAAGTTGATGAGCCGGAATGATTAACATCACAATCCATCCTGTGTCCTTTAAACCAAATGTTATATTCTGCACTTGACTTTCCAAGTTCTCTTTTAACTACAGTACAATTGCGACATACCTTGCACATGACTTCATCAATTGCATAGCTTGTAAGTAAATCAATAACACAAGCTATGCCAATCAAAGATGTATGTCCACGCATCAACCAGCTACCATCAAATGAATCACTTGTATCCACAACGGGAACATCAGTTGGGGCTTCGTAAGCATTTCTCACTTCACTATGTACTTCTTTCAGCAAATTCTCTCCAGCAATCCCACACGCTTTGTGAAGACGTTTAGTACATTTGCTATAAGTTCTCGAGGAAAAAGGAGATATATTTACTGCCATGAAAATTTTACAATTGCAGAGTAACCTTTTCCAATATTAGAGAATGCTTGTGTGACACGTAAATTAATATCAGGAACGGTATTACCCTGCCTTTCATTAGACGTTTCTACAGCACAAACTTTTTCAGCACAAGAATTGCAAGTTAAATTTAACACGTAGGAAAATCCATCCTTGTTTCCAAGAGAAATCTTTAGAGTTTGCTTGTCACTGTCAGGGCATTTTAGTTTCATAAACATTTTGCTGATTTGCTCAAAATTCACAATAATGACATTTCCAATTTCAGAATGTTCAGTTTTTTCAGGATAAGATAACTGCTCAATTCTGATGTTACGAACTAATATGTTTTCTTCTGTGACACATGTATTCACAGCATCACTACACCAACGTCTGCTGTTCATTTGAGCAGAATCATTTCTTCGCTTAACTCGTGGCATTTTTAAGAGAAATCTTCAATAGATAATAATCGGAAAGATAATATTGAAATCTCAGCAGTTTCAGCAACAGTCTTTAAAAGACAGCAATCTGTAAAATTCTTAAAAAAGACTGGTTTTTTTTCAATGTAAAACGTAAATAAAATTAGCACGTTAACAACAAAACAAACGAAAGAAGCGCCAAAACAACAACAAATAGCTTGTAATAAAAAATGTAGTCACTAAAAAGTACTATAAAGCGTTGCAGTTATGGTTAAAACAAAGTAAAATTTATTTTTGAAAAGTAGTTGATAAAAATTAGTTTAAAATCACTAACACCTCTAAAAAGGGGGCGTGGTCGAATTTTTAAATTTTTTTTGTTTACATTTTTCAAATGAAATTTTTTACAACTTCTAATTTTTAGGCATACAAAAGTGATTTATCAATCTAAGGTAATCGATCAAAAATATAACTAAATAAAAATAAAAAAAAACGATAAATAGGTCATTTTTGTGGAACCAAGTCCCTTAAGTCACGAAAGAAGGAACTTTTTCACTAAGGCCAGTATACTTCGACTATATAGGAGAATGACCTCCGTAAAACTGTCACCTGTGTGACGCTTGTACAAACAAATATCTTATGCACGTTCAGAAGCATTGGAAAACAAATAGATTGAGACGTCGGAAGTTTCAAAAAACCCAATCCATTTGCGTTGCATATATCTTAAGGTAAGTCAGTACCCCCTATCCCGCTAATGTTAAATTGAGCATTTTTATGTGCCTTTTTCTCATAAAATATTAAATATACAGACTTAAATTTTTTTTTTGTATATTAATTAGACTTTTTTTTATTTAAACTGAAGTGAGCTTTTTCAAATATATTGTTTAGTTTTTTCAAAAACTTTCATCGTAATGTATCACTATGAATTTTTTGAAAAATGTCATTTTTTTCACGATAACTGACTTTTACAAAAATATTATCGGTAGATTAATAAAAGTTCACTTCAGTATATTTATTAACATATCAGTAATATTCAGTGAAGATTGCAAGTGCTTCCGTTGAATAGGTTCTGAGAAAATGGTACACGCATTTTTAAAAACACCGTTTTGAGATAATTGCATTTTTATTATAAAATGTCAATTCATCAAAAAAATTATGAATTACAATCTGTATTTGCACTATTTTTTTAAATATTAGCTTATTCGCAATAACTTTTGAGACTTTTTACTTATTTCTTTTATTTAGATTTCTCAGAAAATACATGTATAGCATTTTTCACTTTTAATCTATCGAGATATTTTATAGCATTTGCATCATTTTTCTCAAATTATGCATCAATTTTTGAAGAATTTTCTGTTCTGATACATTACTGTCATCCAAGTTGACTATAAGTATCATAAATACCATGTAAAATGTGTCAATACATGAAAATATGGCTTTGGTAATACATCATTATACGACATTTCGAAAAATTTCATTAGTGTTTTATAAATGTAAACACAATTTCTTAAAGTATCAGAATTAAAAGGATTCTTAAAATATTACATAAATAGTATCCAAAACAACAACAAGAAAACTGATTTTATGTTTTTAAACATGAAATTTGTGTATTTTTTGCATGTAACAAATTTTGTGCAACGAAAAAGGGCATTTCATTTTGGGATATATTTATGTCCCTTTTACTAAGAAACTATTGAAAACAAAGCTGAAAAATTTGTGTGTACATTAAATAAACATTTATCTTTATACAGAAGTGAAATTTTTTTTAAAAAAATTGATCAGCATGTTTAAAAATGTAATTTTGTAGAGTAGAATAATGAATTTTATAAAAAGTTTCCTTTTCTATGTTACGACATCTGCTTTTCAGCTAAATGTCTGAGGAATATCTCAAAAATTTCACTTCAGTATATATAATATAAATACAATATAAAATAAATATTTCCAGTTCATGCATACAATTAATTTATAGAGAAGGAAGACACAAATTAAAAAATATAATCTATATAAGACAGTAATACATGATTATATGGCACTTCGAAAAATTTCTTTAGTGTTTTGTATATTCACATGTAAACACAATTTCTTTAAATATAAGAATTTAAAAGATTATGTAAATATTACATAGATAGTATCCAAAACAACAAGAAAACTATTTTTGTGTTTTTAAACATGAAATTTATGATTTTTTTTGTATAAAACAAGCTTCATGCAACGCATTTTGAGATATATTTGTGTGTGCATTAAATAAACATTTATTTTTATACAGAAGGAAAATCTTTTTTTAAAAAATTGATCAGCCTGTTTAAAAATGTAATTTTTGCACAGTAGAATAATGAATTTTATAAAAATTTTCCTTTTCGATGTTACGACATCTGCTTTTTAGCTAAATGTCTGACGAATATCTCAAAAATGTCACTTCAGTATACAAAATATATATGAAATATAAAATAAAAAATTCCAGTTCATGCATACAATAAATTTATAGAAAAAGAAGACACAAATTAAGAAATATAATACATGAATATATGACATTTCGAAAAGTTTCACTAGTGCATTGTATATTCACATGTAAACACAATTTCTTAAAGTATCAGAATTAAAAAGTTTCTTTAAATATTACATAAATGATATCCAAAACAACAAGAAAACTGTTTTTATGTTTTTAAACATGAAATTTATGTAATTTTATGTGTATAACAAGCTTTACAGGTAACGACAAAAATCATCCCGTATCATCACATATATATGTGTACTTTTTCTCGGAAACTGTTAAATATTAAGACTTCTGATTTAGTCTGAATTAATTAGACTTTAATATTTATGCTGAAGTGAGATATTTCAAATATAATGTTAAGTTTTTTAAAACATGCTACATAAATATATTAAAATGAATTTCTTGAAAATTTTCATTTTTTTTCTACGATAAATGCTTTATGTTAAAATATTTTGGGAAAATTTATAAAGACACACTTCAGTGTACATGGTTATGTTCAGTGTACATATGAGTTATGTTTTACTGAAATTTTATGAGCATCCTTGCATTATTTTCTAAGAAAAAAGAACAAATTTTTATAAACAAACTTTTTAAGGTATGTGACTACCTTCGGAGCACTTTTTTTGAAATATATAAATTTTCAACTAAATAAACATTTTTATATTTGAAATGGAGCATAAAACTAAGAATTTAAGTACAATTTCCACAAAATTAAAAATAATTTTCGATATATTGGGAATTTTGAGTGAAATTTTAGTGAAAAATTGCAGTTACGGTTAGGCTTGTATTGAAAATTCTAATTAATATATTCGAATAATATTTATGCAATACATAAATAAAATCATTATCTGTGCTTATAACTATAAAATTTGTGATATTTTTGAAAAGTTTTTGAAATATGTCATTTTTTATGCGAGAACTCAATTTTTTACAAAAAACTAATGTTATTTTCTCACAAAAAGTGCAATAAAATACATAAATATATACACAGAGATTAGATTATAGTCTAGACTGCAGAAAAAACTAAATAAAACATTTTCTGAAAATTTCAATTCAATATCTTAAAAAGCAATCTTGTAGTGAACTTTACCGTGAAGCTAAAAATTGAAAAACATAGTTTCTCAGAAAATGCATTTAAAGATTTTAATATGGTATAAAAATTTTCTACTAATTGTACATTTTTTAAACTCACCATATTTATGGGTCAAGATCTCTTTAGCTTCATGTTTAACTAATTTTGACTTTTTTTTCAACTTTTGCTGTTTTCTGGAGAGTTTTATAGACAATAACAATTGTCATTATTAGTGAAATTTTGATGAAAAATTGCATTTTTAGAAAATTTTAATGAATATATTCAAATAATATTTATACAGTACGCAAATAACATCTTTATAAGTGTTAGGAATAAAAAAGATTTGTAATACTTTTGAAAGTTTTTTAATTATGCCAAATTTTATGCAAAACCAAGATTTCTTAAAAAAAACTAATGATCATTTTCATAAAAAAGCAATAAAGTACATAAATATATACACAGAGTTTAGATTTTGATTCATAACACAGATTTAATAAAATAAAACATGTTCTGAAAATTTCAATTCAATATCTTAGAAATATTTGGAGTAGGGATGTACTTCCGGTTTTGTAAGCTCCATTTCCGGTTTACTAATTATAATATAACTTTGCTTCTAAATATCGTAAAAATAAAACTAGAGTGTTTTTGGAATCTTTATTGTATGGGCTATAAAATAAAAGCATAAAATCAATTTCGAAAATTTCCCCCAAAACGACGAATTTTGGGTAGTCACATACCTTAAGAAATGCATTTTTAACATGAAATGTCACTTTATCACAAAAATTATGACTTCCAACATGTATTTGCCACATTTTATTCAACATTAGCATCAAGTCAATATATATTTTAAGTAAAAAAAGCATCAAAAATGTTTTCAAATTGTCAGAAAATACATACATAACATTTTTCAGTTTTTGTTTAACGAGATATTTTGTAAAATTTACATCTATTATCACAAAATCTCTATAAATTTTAGAAGAATTTGTAGCATTTATGTATTACAAATATCAAAGTAGAGCAAATATCATCATAAATATAATAGGAAAAAATTTATCTATATGGTTTTGTGTGCATTTGAAAAAACATGATTTTACGTCATTTCGAAAGTTTTCATATGTGTTTAGTGTGTTCACATGCAAACATAAGTTTCTAAGACTTTTAAATTTCAAAAGTTTCTCTAAACTGTACACATGATTTCTTAAACAGCAAAAATAAAACTGTTTTTAAGTTTTTAAACATGATATTTAGGTATTTTTATGTATTTAACCAGCTTCTTGCAACGACAACTGGTATTACACATCTGAATTTTTGTACGTACAATTCATTCAGAAACTTTTGAATATTTAAGGTTTAAATTTCTCTGTACAGTAAAATAACATTTATGTTTATACTAAAATGATATTTTTTTAAAAAAAATTTAGTTTTTTTAAAAACACTTTTATTTATCATCACTGAATTTATTCAAAGTTGTTTGTTTTTTGACACATGTGCTCTTAGCTAAATGTTTTTTTTGGTTTTTTTGTAATATTTTCAAAATATCCCTTCAGTATCCACAAGAATGCATAAGGAATATATAATGTAAATTTGCAGCTTTTTTTTCACATACAGTAAATTTAGAAAAATTTTATTTTTTTAAAAAGTAATTTTAAATTTATAAATTATGAAAATAGTAGTTTTGAAAAAAATCATACCTTGTGAAAGTAAATTTTTATATACTAAAAAAAAATACTTTAAAACTCTTGGAAACATGTCGTAACTCGAAATTCCGCCACCAAACTAATACAGTTAATCGAACAGTCAACTGTTATCTAAAGTTAATTGCGTATGAATAATCAAAAAGAAGGCTTTGCAATTGTTTCAGGATATTTAAAAGGCAAATATCTGTCAAAAGGGGGCGTGGCCCACCAGTTGATGATGTTTTAAAAGTCATTTTGACATAGTTCTAATTGAAAATATTGCATAAATGTTATATCCCTAGAAAGGTAATGAAATACAGATTTCAGAAATATCAAAAACTCAAAATCGATCATTCCATGACTTTTACCCTATTGACTTCCCTTAAAGACGCAGAAATTAATTTATTCACTTGCGTCTTTATTGTCCTTGAGCTAGCGGTAATAATCCATCCCATTGAATTCCACTAATCCACGCATCGTGGAATAAAATTTATACAATAATAGAACTGGAGAGGATATGCCCAAAGGATCATAAAACTTTGACACCAGCTTTAGTACTAAACGCTTTGTTAGTAGTTCTTAAGATGCTTCACCAAACTTAGCAAGCACAGCAATTTGAAAAACATCTTTGTCAGTATCCCATTTAACCCCAATACATGCGTAATATCTCTAAATAAAACTCTAGTTTTTTCGATATTTCTTGTCAGATTTTTGAATTTGTCCATTTGGCTAAGGTTAGGCTTATATGCGATGTAAGCTGCAGCATTTCTCGATGAAGAATAATAATTTCAGCATTTGTAGATGTCCCCATTATAAAATCATCCATATATGTGTTTTTCTCAATGTGTTTAGTTGCAATAGGGTATGTTTGCCCTATTGCACTGTAGCCAGCATACGAGGTTCAGATGGTACTAGACATAGGGTTGAATGGTTCTTGGAGTGCCTGCTTAACGCAGGGTAGCTTATACTTCTATCCTGGTAGAACATTTAGGTAGACTTTGGTTCGGCTGAACCTTAGCCCTTTGCTGCGTTTCTGATCATGGTGGTTTAAATATATAAGAATTTGAGAGAAAAATTAAATGCTTGAGAAATATGAAATTACTTTGAGTGATATTAAGTGATTAAAATATGTTTATAAGTGTATGTTATATAAATGTTCTGAAAATAATGTAAAAATGTAATACTATGTCGGCCGCTGCTTAGGAGTGGACGACGTAATCATTCTGATGTGGAGAAAATGATCGGAGCAGGGAAACGTCGTCGAATTCTGCTCTTGGTCTGCTGGTCACCGCTCTATTTATTGAGGTTTGGATCAGTGCGCATTGACCAATCGGGGAGCAGCCTTTACCTCCCTCTAATAGAGGAGGGTGTCTTGGTGTTGCGATTCTGACCGCCGGAACGATATGAGAGAATGTGATTGTATTGGCCTTTCTGCTCTTCTCGCATTGGAAGAGGGAGAGTTTGGTAGAGAAAAAGAGTGTGAAAAACTTTGCTGGTAAAGTAATGTGAAATAAAGCAAGTTAAAAATATGAATTAAGAAATAATATTACGTGGACAATTAAAAAGTTGATCTGGGTAATATTTTTCAATTATTATTAATGCACTAATGTCGTGTGAATCAAATTATATGGAAAAATTTTATTGCTATTTTCTTGAAAATGTTTTTGACTGTTTTTAGGTCGAGTACTGATCTGATATCTTCATTTCTCATTTACCAGCAGTTTTGGTTATGATTCTAATAATTTTGTTTTGAGAGGTTTGAAGTAGCTTAATATTAGACTAGGCTGCGTGTCCCCAGATTGGGCAAGCGTACGTTAGGACAGGTCTAACTATAATTTTATAAATGGGCATTTTATTGCTAATCGATAAACGGGATTTCTAGGAAATTAATGGGAAAACTTTAGCCACGGAATTATTGAAGTTTCTGCGAATATGTATGATGTGTTGTTTGAAAGTGAGTCGTTTATCAAGGATTACTCCTAGGTATTTCGTGTTGCTTGACAAAAGAATGTGTGTGTAGTGTAAGTACAGGTCCAGAGGTTGCTTTTTATGTGATGAGAGAATTAAACGGCCTCTGTTTTAGATACTTTAAACGCTATCTTCCAAACAGAGAACCATTCTTCGAGTTTAAAGATGTGTTTATGCGAAAAGTGTGATATGATTGGTAGTTCTTTACTTTATAGAAATGGAGTTAAAGTTTGTCCGAATGGATGGTGTGTGAATCAGTATGTTACGATTCTATCAGCTATGCAAAGTTTCGCATGCGAAGTATACTCCGTCTTGTACCAAAGAATTCGTGTTGCACCCATGTCTTCATCTGCCAGTATCAGTTGAAGAAATGACTGACCTCCATCGCTAGTAAATGCGATATTTCAATAATATGGCCAAAGTGTCAGGTAGAATATTTGGTCTGGCTTCGAGGGGATCGTTCAAAGATGGTTGACAAGTGGGTTTCCAGGAAGCCTCAAAAACTATACACCACTTGTTTTTCTTCATTTGTGATTTTTTTACATCGTGATGGGTCAGAAACATAACTGTAGTTTATTTTATATATCTTTTAAGACGTCTTCAACTTTTTTTTTATCTATATAATCTTGCATTTGTTTAGCATAATTTTGTTTTAATTCTAATTTTGAGTGTATTCTTCTTGTTCATGACATAAAACAATTACCTAAAGGTATCATAATTGTTTGAAGAAAGTTGAACTTCTGCTTTTCAAGGTAAATGGACACAACTCGTCAACCAGCAATGATTTTGAAAGATTGAGAAAAGTTCAGCGTTGTGAGTGCTTAATCTTAATTTCTCTTGCATTGTTTGTATGTTTATGCTCTCTTAGCTCCAGGATTTTCAAAACCACATTGTCTAATTCCTGCGTTGACCTATCCACATTAAAATGTTATGAACTGTAGGATTGAAATAAACCATTGCAAGTAATCGAGATCCACTAAGTATCTATCCATAACTTGATGGGGCAGAGGACAAGAATTCCTAAAGCTTGACTGGGGCATCAGAATGCATGACGTTCCAATAAAAATCTGCACCAATTAGAATCTCAATTGGTAAGCTCGACAATGAATCATCTAGATCAGTAAGCGCCATTCGTTTGTTTTTTACAAGGTGTGAAACATTAGTTAGTGAAGACGGATGTGATGCATTTTTGTTGGACCTCACGAATGCCATAACGTTGACTTTGTTTTTATCCCAGTTGCTATATAACTGAATTTAAACTTAGCGTCGCATACGGATAAAACTAGTTTGATATTTAAAGGCTTGAGGGTCTAAAGCAGGGGTCGCCAAAGTGGTCTATATAGACCCCTAGGGGTCTATTTAACAACAGTATGGGGTCTATCTGACCCAAGGGGTCGAATGGGGGTCTATTGGGACTCGAATTAAAAAACAGTTCTTAATACGCAAATCACACATATCTAACTGCGTACGTAAAAATTTAAAATATTTTTTATTTGACTTAATATTATATTCTTTATAGAAAATAAAATAATAAATCAGAAAACAATTAAAAATTTATTAAAAATTTGACAATACATAAATTTTGGACTAATATAAATATAAAGCAAAAATATGTGAAACTTTACGAAATGGCTCAGCCATTTATGCTGGCGTTTCCAAGTTCGAATATGGTTGAAGCCGTTTCAGTCACGTTAATTCAATTTTAACTAAAAACAGAAATAAATTTAATAAAGAGCTTCGAGGGGATTTACGTTTAAAATTGACTAATTTCGAACCCAATATAGCGAACCTTGCCAAGAAACATCAAGCACACTCATCTCATTAAGAAGTTAAAAATCTGTAGCTACTTTTCTTACTGTTTCTGATTTATTAAAAATTTATACTAATATATAATTTTATTTTAATTACCTGAAAATTACAATTGTGGGGGTCTATGGAGATTTCGAAAAATTATATAGGGGGCGATGATCAAAAAAGTTTGGCGACCCCTGCTCTAAAGGCTTAATGGAAATGACGGGATGATTTGCAGTCAGAAAAAATGAAGCTGGATAGACTTCCACGATCCAAAAGACCTCGTGTCAATTTTGTATTTGCATTTGGCCTAGTTATGAAAACTCGTGAAGTTTGTAAATGAACAAAATTGCAAGCGAATGTATCAGTTTTTTTTTGTAGATGTAGTCACAGAAGGCTCATTAGTTGCGGTGTTGCATATCGAAACGTAGTTTTTTTCCTGCATTTGGAACATCAGTATTTCTCTTTGCGAAAACAATTTTTTTCGTAGGTGACTCGAATTAGTGCATAAATATGTGTGTTGGTAGGTTTTAATTCAATTCTTACTATTAGCTCACACTCTCTCAATATTTATTTATATATATATATTTGTCTTGTACAAATTTTCTATCGTTAATAAACATTTTTCTATTCATTCAATCACGTTCAAATATTTTTTTAAACATTTAGTGGATATCCCTTGATGGTAATAGAGGTTTTTTTTTAATTTTAATTTATTAAACAGTTAACTTATTCAATTATATTAATTATTGGTTCTAGACATCAACTTATATTTATCTAGGTTTTTGTAACAACGTTACTCAGAAAACAATAACAAAAATTGATGTCCAAAATAGATTATTCAACGAAACTAGCCAAAACGATTGTACGTTGTTTCAACAATCCTGACACAAATCAGGCACTTTTTTCAATTCCTACTTTTAATTCGCTCTCTTCCTATATATATATATATATGTATATCGTTAATAAAATACTTTCTACTCCTCCATTGAAAGTAGAAATTAGCTCAATATTTTGTAATACTTGTTTTGGTATAGTGCGTCTATGTCCGTAACAGAATTACATTGATGAGGCCAATATCCAGCAGTTTTGCAGAAAGTGCACAAAAAAGTGAAATTTTCTTACTCTTACTAATTAGTCTGGAATACTCGTGTAAATTTTCTAAAGATGATTTTTAAGGATAGCTTCGAACCAATGAACCATTAATATGATTTGCAGTTACTGTTCTTTCGACATCTTCTTATAAAAATTTCATTAATTTTTTGTTATTATATTTTTAAAACCAGAAAGGTGCTTTTGCAACGCATCTTCTGAGATTTTTTGCAGTAGCCTTCCTTTCAAATATTTTTTTATGAAAAAATGGATTCTTAACAGCAAGTGGATATAAATGTGCGTGTACAAAGGAAATGCGTTAGTATCACGCTAAGTAATGGAACCGTGGTGTAATGATACTCTATACTGAATACTGATACTGAACCGTGTGTCTCTATACAATGATCGAAGCTAAAACTAAATAAAAAAAGAGAACAATTTAAAATTTGTAAGTAAAAACCATAAAATATTACACATTTCAAGCATTTAAATTATTTATAATTTAAAAATAATAGTATTCCTACACAATTCTTTGACAAAAGTTCACTTAAGAAATTATTTACAATAAAAAAAATTAGTTTTGATTATTTAAAATCATTTTGAGGAGAATGCAGGTAATATTTTCAAATTAAAAATGACCGAAAGCAATTTAAACTTAGATTGTTTACAAAATGAGTAATGCCGACAGTAGCATAACCACTTATAATTGTGAAATCCTACAGTTAATTTCTTCGAGATATATTAAGCAGTTATCTAAAAATTTTAGTATGTGACCCAATTTCTTTGTGAAGGTTTCTAACCGTGAAACCAGTGTTACATTAATACAGTTTTCATTCCTTTTTTTGTAGGTTTATCTTGCTATCATTATGCGTCATAGATTTATTCGTAACTGGTTATATAGTGTAGATGTCGAGTCTTTAACTTTGTTAATCTAAAACAGCCTTCCTTGCAGAAAATTAAGTCAATTGAATGCTGACCTCTTGAAAAGATCATCGCGATGCTGATTGGATGCAAGTCTCATCTATAGAGGTTTAAATTTGTTCTTTTTTTTTGTCCATTTGAATAACCGTTGGTCAAATTGTTGTGAAAAGGACCATTTTTTTTTTTTTTGGTATCCGTGGCATCATTAAATCTTTAGATAACATGTAATTATTTATATTCAACTTAATTCATTATGTAATATTTAAGTAATTTTTTGGATATACTTTATTTTCCTCTTGTATATTACGCATATTTCAAAGCATAAATGAACTATAGTATATGTAATAATTTTAAGAATTACTGCATTGAAATAAATGAAAACAAAATATGGTTTTCAATAGAATGTTTGTCGCAATTTCATTTTAAAAAGTAAATTCCATTTTTAATATGGTTATTGATAGGAAGTTTTTTTAAAAATTTTAATAGGAATAACAGTCTTTAAAAATGTGTAGCAATTAATTTAGAATGCAAATAATTATGCTTCACCAATTTGAATATTTTAAATTATTTAAGCCAGAATAAAAATAGATAATATTCACACATACATTGTTCTCTTAAATCATTTCAAATACCGAAAATTCAACTATAGATTCAATTACATTAATAAAATGAGTTTTTTATAATTAAGGGGATGGTGGACCTTCAAAATCTCAAAATTTCGTCAACATTGCGATTTTTATTTTTTATACTAATAATATTCTATTTATTTCAGAAAATGATTCTGTCGAAGAATTTTTTCATTTTGACTAATAATTACTGAATTATGAGTAATCTAAGAATTAAACATGGCGCCATCGACTATTGAAATGGGCGTGGCCCTGTCATTTGAACGTAAACAAGAACTATTCATATTTAGTTTCTAGCATATGCTTAGCCTCAATTATTATTTTTTTCATCGCATATTTTATGAAGAAGGATTCTGATAGGAACTTCAACTCCTACTTCCGCTTTGTTTGTTTACATCGTATTAGCGCGCTTGTTTCACATCTGTTATTACACAGCATACTTAGTCGTTTCAGACGTAATTGTAGGTCTATTTTTTTCAAAGTTTTCCTTTCTTTCATTTGAATACTCAATAATAATTTTCTTGATAAATTAATCATTCCAACAGTATTTGTACAATGCACAGAATTAGTTCTCGATATCATGTTCCAAAAGGAAGGCCATCAAAACGTAAAATGCAGGCCTTGCTAAAAGCAAAGAAAAGATGGGCCTCTGGAGAAATAGAACTGGAGCATCAAAGTTTACATGTGTGTGAAAATGACCCTGATGCAAGTGGTAATGTGTCCTCTAATTATGAAAATAATGAAGTAAACACTTACTCATTAAATTCCAGTGAACTGAATGCAGCAACAGAAAGAAAGCTGTCTCTTCTAAGCTCACACACTTCTGCAGAACATGTGATAAGTGAACAAAATGATCCAACTTATGTATTAGTTGATACAAATGTATGGAAGAATTTACTGTGTGTCAACTGTAAAGTGCCCTGAATGTGATATGAATAATTTAATTATTATAAAAACAACGCAGCTGGGTATGGCATCAAAACTAGAATTGGTTTGCTCTAGTTGTGAGGCAGTATTGAATTCCTCATTTTCAAGTGCACGTGTAAAAGACAAAAATTTTTTTGACATTAACAAAAAAATGGTTTCCTCTTTTTTAAGACTTGGGAAAGGTCACGCAGGATTGGAACTATTTTCATTAGTGACTGGTATGAATACAATGGACAAAAAATCTTTTTCGAAGCACATTAAAATTTTGTCCGAAGAAAATAGAGAGGTGAAACATCAGATCCTCGAAGTTGCGAGAAATATAGTTAGGAAGCAACATCTTGAATTGAACAATGATGTTAAGGAAACCGCTGCTTTAGGCAAATGTGTCATTTGATGGATCTTGGCAAAAGCGGGATATTAATCACTGTACGGGATAAAAGTTGTTATTGATTTATTGACAGGCTTAGTAATAGATTATGAAATAATGTCAAAGTATTGTACGGAATGTATTGCTGCAGTAAGAGACCTTTCGAGGGATAGTCCAGATTTTGCAATTTGGTATGAAGGTCACAAATCGGAATGTCAGATAAATCATACAGGTTCCTCGTCTAGTATGGAAATGGAAGCTGCTGCAATTTTGTGCAAAGATCCATCAAGGATTGCAATATGTGCTACACTTGCATACTATCAGACGGAGATTCAAAAACATTCCAACGTCTGATATCGCTGAACATTTACGGAAAAGATAAACAAATTAAAAAGAAGAATGTATCAACCATATTTCAAAACGCTTATCAACTGGTTTACGCAGCAAGGTGAAAGAGTGGCGAAGCAAAGGTGTTTGTATTGGAGGCAAAAAGGTTGGTAGTTTAAAAGAAACCACAATAGTTAAGTTAACTAATTTTTACAGAAAAGCCATTAAAGATAATTGCGATGACGTAGAAAAAATGAAAAGTGCAATGTATGCCACACTTTATCATTGTTCCTCCACAGACACCAAACCGAAACACAACAAATGTCCTGATGGCAAACTTTCTTGGTGTTTTTATAAAAGAGCTTTGGCGAATGGAGAATCCCCTCAAAGTCATTCAGTTATGAAGACAAAATTAACTGAGGAGGTTGTTGCGAAGATTCTTCCTGTGTACCAGAGATTAGCAAGCAACGAGATATTTTCCCGGTGTACTTCAGGTAAAAGTCAAAATGCAAATGAATGTTTGCACAGTGTTATCTGGAGTCACTGCCAAAAAGAAAGTTTCCAATCAAAAAAGATTGGAAATATCTGTTGTAACAGCAGTAAGTGAGTTTAATTTTGATCCCTATTTACCTTGGGAAACGTGCATCAAACACTTCCATACCCTCGATTCAATAGTGAAACGAGAGATGACCGCCGATTAAAGCAAAGTAGAATTAAAACTTTTCAAACTGCAA
>BMAO01015128.1:0-115799 GCA_019973975.1 Trichonephila clavata | reverse complement strand
CTCTGAGTTCATTTTAATAGACGATAACGCGAAGTCACATAGAGCTCTTCTGGTCGACAAATTTCAAGAGAGTGAGGATATTTGCCATATGGATTGGCCAGCTAGGTGTACAGACCTCACCCTATAGAGCATGTCTGAGGAGGGCAATTGCAATCGCAACCCCCTCCGAGAACCATCCAGGAAATGAAAAGAGCGTTTCTGAACGAGTGGGACCAATTGTTACAAGAACTGATAAACTGACTTATTTCAGGTATGACATCACGCTGGGAGGCCTGTATAGCTGTAAGAAAGGGTCATACTCCTATTAACCCATTTCTTTTGTTAATTCTGCAACCGCTGTTTTATACCTTCCAACTTCAACGAGTGTTACGCTCGATCATGCGTGTGTATTGCAATTGTTGAATAGTTATTTGTTTTGTATTGTATCAATGTATGTACCTATCAAATTTCATTAAAATCGGTCAGTGTTCTAGAGATAATCGATCAAGTAAGAAAAATTCTCTTAATTTTACACAGTGTATTAAGGTAAAATGTTTTATGAAATATCGATCTTTCATTTGTTTTCTTCTGTATAATCATTATGCTAGTATACTGTTTAATTGTTCAGGATTTTTGCAATTTCTTATGGTATCAGTTTTAGATAAGCTAATTAACATTTCATAAACTATTCATTGAATATTATATCATGCTATTCATGGAAGGAACACTTCAAACTAATATTTCTCCATGTTGAATTTTTGATTATACACTATCATTCAAAACCCTAAGGCTTTTTTCATAATTGAAGTAGGGATGTGAAATTTTTTAATGTTCTAAAATGTGTATTTTGTGAAACTCTGCATGGAATTAGCTTTAAGATACGTAGTAATTTTTAAAAAATTTTCATAATCAAATTTCGAGAATTTTCGAGATCTTTTTCGAGAATTTTTGTATGTTTCACGACAAAAAAAAAATTATATAAAATTAGTGAGTAGCACATAAAAAAACGTGCACAGTTTTAAGTAGTATATTATAAGGAAACTTTGAAAAAACTTTGAAGGAAAATATACATATTTAAAAAGGCTTAGGGATTTATATAAGAAATATTAAAATATCTTCAAAAAGTTTTAATTTTACAAGCATTTTGCAACAAATTGGAAATTTTTTATATGGAATTATATTACTAAAATAATGAACTTTATTAAATACAGTTAAAACTATATTTCAAAAATAATAAATTAAAAAAATTGTAAAGATGGTACCCAAGTCGCCTTAATTGATACAAAGTAAAAACAAATCAAAAAGTACAAAAAAACAATAATAATTTTGCTATAAAGTACAATTTCTCGAAGCTTCGCTCATTCCGAAAAAAAGTAGTTGAAAGTTATAATCCCTAATAAGAATTTTTAATAAGGTAATCTTTGGAAGTTGTTCCAAAACCTTGATTTCTAAATGACTCAAATATCATTTTCTTTTTTTATTCAAAACTGATAATTAACTCCAGTACTCTACAAAAATCACGTGAAGTTCGCAGAAATCATTAAAATGAGCAAAATAATACAATGAAATCAAAGGGCAAATAACAAAGCAAAAGTTACGTTACACACACACACAAACCAATGAGGTTACAAAATCAAACAATTACTTTTCAAAAGGAAATTAGAGGAGGTACAAAAATCAAAACAATGAAGAAAATTACAAAATCAAATTAAAGAGATTACAAAATAATATTAATGTAGATTTACTGGAAACAAGCTGAAGGAAAATTGGAGGCCAGTTGATTGTATGAGCCTGCAGTTTAACTTCTTGTGGATAATTTTTTCCTGAAAGATCACCACCAGCATTACAGTCACAAAGTTTGGAAAGGTATAGGTTAAAAATGTTCAAGAAAGCAATTGGATTATTAATGCTTATCATTGGGAGGAGAAATTTTATGAATACATAAAAGGGGGAGGGGAAGCAGATATGGTATTTATCTGTGTATACATAACTGGAACCCCTGACTAAACTAAAATGCCTAAATAATATATATAATCGCGATATCTCAACTACCACTGACACATTTTATCTTCGACAGTTTCTCAGTTTATATTGATTTAACTATCTAAAATGAGTGTGCAAATTAAGTAAAATTTTATTTGATTTGGTTACTTGAAAACAAAAGATTTAGTATGAAATTTGTAAAAGTTTTTTCTTTTTCAATTCCCACTATTACACTGCTGGCCACCGTAAACGCAACACCCTGAAGGAAGCACGCAAAAAAATGAGGGAAATCGGTAGTCGTGTTGGACGAAACCAAACAACTGTAATGCGGATATGTGACAGATGGATGCAGGAGAGTACGATGGACCAACGTGGTCGACCGCATCCACCTCAGTGCACCACTTCACGTGAGGACAGGCAAATTGTGCACATGGCAGTGACAGATCGCTCAGTCACATCACGAACCATGGCACAGCACATTGAGTCTGTAACGCATCATTCAGTGTCTGCGTGTACCATTCGACGCCGTTTACAGCAGAGTGGTCTGTCCGCCAGACGTCCATTGCTTGGTCTACCCTTCACGCATAACCACAGACGTCTCCGCCACCAATGGTGCGATGAAAGAAGGATGTGGGCAGCAGAATGGAATGAAGTTGTCTTTACTGACGAGTCACGCATCTGTCTGCAAAACCACGATGGTCGGATTCGAGTCTGGAGACACCGTGGAGAGAGGATGCTGAACAGCGGCGTTATGCACCGCCACACTGGTTATGCACCGGGTATTATGGTATAGGGCGCGGTATTGGATATCACTCTCTCACTCCTCTAGTACGCATTGCCGGTATTTTAAACAGCCAGCGCTACATCTCCGAGGTGTTGGAGCCAGTTGTCCTTCCTTACCTTCAGAGTTTGGTCACAGCCATATTTCAACAGAATAAGGCGCGACCACACGTGGCACGCATTGTCCAAAGGTTCTTCATCAATCACCAGATTGAATTGCTTCCCTGGCCGGCTCTCTCTCCGGATCTTTCACCGATAGAAAACATTTGGTCCATGGTTGCTCAACGATTGACCCAGATTACACCCCCAGCTGCCCCACTGGATCAACTTTGGCAACGTTTGGAAGCTGCCTGGTCTGCTGTACCCCAAGAACACATCCAAAGTCTCTTTGAATCAATGCCGAGGCGTGTGGCAGCGGTGATCTCCAATAATGGTGGCTCTTCTGGCTACTGATTCTGGCAGGAGCCACACTTCACAGAAGTCTATACATTTAATCATTTGATACTTGGTCAACATGTTATCTACAAAACAAATTTTGTTGTGCTATCTCTTGTCTTTCTTGGTGTTGCATTTACGGGGGCGAGCAGTGTAGTTCACTCTCTCCCTATATATATATATCTTGTTAAAATTTTCAGTCGTTAATAAATTATTTTCTATTCATCCATTCAAGTTCAAATAGATTTTTTTAAACTTGTAGTGGAGGATACTTGATGTTAATACAGTTTTTTTAAAAATATTAATTCATTAATTAAATTAAATATTGAATAAATAGTATCAAACAAAAATAATCACACAACAGCATATATAGAAAGAAAAATCGTTTCTTGTGTCGCTGTAGCGCAATGGACTTCTAATCAAAAGGTCGTGGGTCCGAATCCCACCTGGGATGGCCTAATTTCTGCGAATGGGATTTTATTTAACTATACTATTTCATTAGAATAATTAAATTTTACGAATGCATAAATAGTAACAAGCAAAAAAATAGTCCAACACCATATATAGAAAGGAAAATGAAAAATTGCAAGGAAAATCGCTATCTATTTTGTCACTTAAGGTATCCGACTACTCTAAAATTGTGAATTTTGCCAAAAATCGACAAATGTTTTTATTCTTTTAATTTACAGACCATCTTATTAGTTTTATAAAAATATCAAGATTATTATATTCTGTTCACTAGAACAAAAACTACAAGTGTTTTAGTAAAAGCTGGTACCATTAAATTAAGCAAAATGTCGTATTTTAACGCGTGCTTTACTCGCGTTTATTCGAAAATGCTCAAAAGGGGACAGCGATTGCTAAAAAAGGTTTGAAAATAATTAACTGAAAATTTTTATGTATGTTCTGTATAATAGCAGAAGTGTTTTAACCTTCAGATTTATCAATCACTGTTTTATTACAAAATTGACAGTTAATATGATCACTGTTAATTTAAGCATTTTCAAATAACTAAGATAAAGTGCTCTAGTTTTTGTAAAAAGTAAAATATCTCTTATCCTGAAGGTTATTTCAAAAATGAATAACATAGAAACACATCAGAATTGAAAAATTGAAAATTTGTTCATAAACTTTTAGTACAAAATGGGCCCCGTTTATGTTATTTTTTGTAAAATTTTACCCATTTTTCACCCATTTTAGTAATAATAATTTCTTTTTATCTTCTTAACTTTAGCATATTTTTCTTCAAATGTACTAAACAAATCTAAAAACCACAAAAAAAATTCCCTATATGTCCATTTAAAAAAAAAAAGTTGTTGCAAGTTGCAAGTAGTTGCAAGTTGCAATACCTTAATATTGTGATTCTGTCATATGTATATTCATATTTATATTAATTATAACTATTGAATAAAAAGTAACTAAAATACAATTTTTCATTCTTGACCTAAGTAGGAATTGACTTAAAATTTTTTTTTATATTACTTGTTTTCATATCTTTTAAGGGAAATCCACTTCATTATTGTAATGTATCAATATTAAATTAGATTACTAAAATCTGAAGAACGATTTTTTTCGTAGAAATTGTTAATTCGTTTTGCGAACATTAAAGACTTGATTTACAGACAACACTAAATTTTTCTCTCTTGGGTAATAACTTCAATAGTATCTACACAAAATTGGGAATAAAATAAATTAATGCCAGACAGTCTACAAAATAACAATATAACAGGCAATCTATTAAATAATAATACAAGAATATAATATATCCATGTGTGTGACTCTTGTTTAATGTTTTAAACTGTTAATTAGTTTTAAATACCGAAGAAAAATTGGGTAATCAGTACAATTTAGTAGATTTTGAAAAAGAATATTAATTTTTAAAAAAGATGCGGTTTATATATAATTTGTTTTGTTGTATTTTAATATTTTAAGCAACTTTAGAGGAGCTGTAATTAAATCAAATCAAAATGCTCTAATCTTTTATTTCATGAATAACTAGAATATCACATTGACACAATATTTAATGTAATAACTATCTTTAATAAGTAACCGTTTACTCGTCACGAGCATTCCCTGTATTTATCGTGATATTTTTATATTATACAGAGTTATCAAATGAAGAGTTCAATTAAGCCTGTCAACACTGAGTATTTTATTTATTAATTTTTTTTTTTTTTTTTTTTTTTTTTTTTTTTTTTTTTTTTTTATATTATACAGAGTTATCAAATGAAGAGTTCATAAGCCTGGCAACACTGAAGTAAATTTAGATTTCATTAATGTTGCATTATAAAGGGAATTCAATTATCTTTTACAATAACTTGTTATTAACAATTCAACCGGACAGGGAGTGAATATCAAAGTCACACGAGGGCTTTTGGCGACGGACCTCGTAATTTTCAAATATCAACCGGGTAGATATTTGTTCTTAAAAATAGTAGAGACTCTTTTACCACTCCTTTTTAAGTAGAAACTAGAAGTACGGCTGAAATACTTATAATAAATTCCAAAAAATACGCTTCCCCTATTGTGAAATAAATCATTTCCTCCATTTCATAAACATAGTTTAAATGTCCCCTTCACATTTCCGACAATACGCTTCCTTGTATATCTTTTGCATGCCTATATACTACCTCTGACAAAAAAAAAAACCTCTGTGAATCAAGTCAGAATTGCCAATCTGGCAACACTGGTGAAACAAAATGTCGCACATGCGTAGTGACAGGTGTTGACCATCGGCCACCACAGTTGTTCTGCTAAGCGTCGTTTGTGTTCTGTGTAAGACTTGCTTTACAAAGTTCTTGTTTAGTGCTTTCGGTCTTAACTGAGAACAGGAAACGAACGATCAAAAGATCAATGTAAAGTTTTGTTTTAAGCTTGGCAAGACAGAGACGGAAATGTATTCGATGCTGGTACATATTTATGAAGATCGATTGTGACGGATCTATACGGGTTTTCACCAACCCCTTCTTTTTCTCTTTAAATCAGATTATTTATTTCAACCAACTTTCATCGAGAGCCAAGTGTGATTTATGTAAATAAGGAATATTATATAAATTCGGTTTTCGCGAGTTGAAGAGAGCTAAGTAAGAGGAAGTGAGAAGTCAAGTAAATTAAAGTAAAGGAAGAGAGTGAGAGGTAGACACGTAGTTGTTGACAAGTTAAGCGAGGTTGATACGTTTTGATGTGCGCCAAGAGAAGCGGATTAGAAGATTGAAAAGCAGTAAAATTAACTATTACGGAGTGTGGAGTCTTTATCAATTCATCCAGCTAATTTGAGTGCCTGAAATTCTCCGTGAAGGATCGGCAGCATTAAAACATCAGGTATTGTCATTTTGATTAAGTAAAATCTGATCATAAGTGTGCGACGTAGTTGTAAATGTGCGCGTTTAAGCTATCTTAGATTCAGTTGAAATTCTGTAATATTTTCCCCGCTTTTACATATCTCACCTCTGCACTCTACTCTCGTTTATATACCTTAATTAGAATTGTACTGTGTCTGTTCTTATATATTGTTAAGAATCAATAAATCAGTTTGAATTGGAATAATGTCTTTAGATAATTTAGTTCTTCCAACACATCTAGCCGGGTTTTCAGATAGACAGGAAGGTATTATGTACGAGTTTCGAAAAGGCAGGGAAAGTGTTTCTGACAACCCCCGTAGCGAAAAACCTGTGACTTCCGTCAGTGACTAAAACATTGAGAAAGTGAGTAAATTAATCACGAAAGATCGTCGATTAACTGTGCGCATGATAGCTGGATGATGCAAGGTACATTGAAATTTTGACTCATTCCATGAAACGTCTACGCAGGGTAAGGCCCCAATACTCACAATGTCCATGGTTTTTGTTCACGACAATGCTCACCCTCACACAGCCAATATCGTCAAAGAGTTCCTGGCAAAAAGGGGGTGGTGCAAATTGAACATCCACCATTCTCGCCAGATCTCAATCCTTCAGACTTCTTCATATTCCCACGACTCATCGTTTTGAAAGGAAAGAGGCTTGACGATATTTCTAACATCCAGCGAAACGTGACGAGACTTTTGTACTCCATCTCAATGAAGACTTCTTGCAAAGTTTCCAGGACAAGTATAGCACATCTCAATGGTCCATAGTTATGAGAGGTGACTATTTCGAAGGACAGAAAGGCAACTTTCGTTAATATTTCATCTACGTTAATGTTACAGGACTATTCACCGAACTTTATTGTCAGAGGTTGCATTTCATTCACGAATATTTTAATTACTTATTTCATTTAATTTTTATGCACTTATTGACTGTTTTTCGTAGTTCAAGTTTTATCCCCTATTTTGCCTCTATTCAGTAAAATTCAATTTCACACACACATACGCAAGAGTAATTTTTAGATGAAATATTTTTATTTCAAACTTAATCTTAGATTTTAGGAAGTTTTTAACATTAGAGAAGATGCATTTTCTAATTTTTTTTATAATAGTTTCTAAAAACTAAATTTGTTTTTCATCTCAATTAAAAGCCAACTTTGAAGACGTTGTTATTTTTACTCGTAGAAAGGGATATATATTTTGGGGGAAATTTTAAGATATAATATGTAGATACACTCAAGAGCCAAAACATTATGACCACCCCTACATTTTGCAATGAATTCGCCTGTATGACGTGGAAGGCACGTGATCACGTGGAAGTGATATTTAACTGCCGCTGGAGAGTCTGAAGAATCATACTTTCACTTACTTCTGTGTGTGATGGGAAAGGCTGCGGATCTAAGGGACTTTGATAGAGAGCAGATTGTAATGGCTTGAAGGCTCGGAACAAATATTTCCGAAACTGCACGACTCGTGCGTTGTTCGCGATCTACAGTTGTTAGTACTTATGCAAAGGGGATGAATGACGGTGAAACCAGCAGTAGACGACATGGTGTTGGACGTCCATACGTTATCAAAGAAAAAGGTCGTCGGAGACTGTCTCGCATGGTGAAGCAAAACCGGAGCCAGACAGTGGCTCAGCTGACAGCCCAGTACAATGCAGGGCCAAGTAGAATAGTATCGGAGCACACTGTTCAGCGGACACTGCTGGATGTGGGGCTACGCAGCAAACGTCCCACTCGTGTGCCTTTGCTGACCAAGCGTCATCGCCAACTGCGCCTGCGCTTGGCCCGGGAACATCGTGACTGGTTCATGGTTCAGTGGGAGAGAGTTGCCTGGTCAGATGAATCACTGTTTGTCATTCATCACGCCGATGGCCGTGTCAGGATACGCCGTCTTCCAGGCGAACAGTTGCTCTTTCAATGTACAGTAGGTCATACACAGGCCGGTGATGGCGGTATTATGTTTTGGAGGACGTTCTCTTGGGAGTCTCTGGAGCCCGTGGTTGTGGTAGAGCAGACCATGAATGCTACAGGGTATCTGAACATCATTGCGGACTAGTTGCACCCTTACATGGCCTCTGTTTTTCCAGCTGGAAATGGAATGTTACGCCCCATGTCACAAGGCTAAAATTGTGTTGGAGTGGTTCCAGGAACATGATGCTGAATTCCAGTTACTGTCCTGGCTGCCTAACTCACCGGATCTCAATCCGATAGAACACATTTGGGATGTCATAGGACGGCAGCTCAGAGTTCAAAGACCGCCAATTTGCAATATCTCGGATTTGCGTGACCGTTGCTTAAACATCTGGTACAATCTGTCTCCGGCCATCCACCAAGGACTTGTGACATCCATGCCAAAGCAGGTTGAAGCTGTGTTGCGCACCAAAGGTGGGCCAACTCGTTATTGACAGGTGGTCATAATGTTTTGGCTCTTGAGTGTATTTCACTGCATAAAAATTTAAATTTTTTGTGCTAGGAAAAAAATCTGAGAAAATTTAGATTTAACATTTGTAGATTAATTCTTCCTTATACAAATTCAATTTGTACAAGAAAGAAACATAAAGCTGTGTTCTTTTCAAAATTATCGAGTTATTTAAAGTTCACTTTTCGGATCAAATCTTTTTTTAAAATATGGTTTATCGACTTCTTATTGTTCTACAGTGTTTCACAATGCACTCAGGAGACAAAAATCATTTTTTATCTCTTTCTCGATTTTATTCATTTGTTACTATCCACTGATACTAAAAAGATTAAATTCTGTAAAAGAAGTTCAAATAAGTTAGATAAGTTTAACAGATAAACTTACAAAAATTAATTGATAAGCTTTTCTCGATTGTTCACAATCCAAATTTGTCGAAATGTTATATGTTAGAAGAATTAGATTCTCTTGAACCACAATTAAACACTTTTCTATTTTTATTTTTTAATAACAGTGACCTGTTTGTCTGTCTATATCTTTCTATAAGTCAATCTTCTTAAATAGCTTTAAGAATTTAACATTTCTAAATATGCCTTAAAATATCATGACTCAATATTGATTATATGCTGTGTGATTCATTCGAATTGAGATATTTGGGTTAGTAAATAAAATTTGATATTAATTGCATTGTTTTCTCCTTATAATATTTGCGTAGTTAAATACACCATTTCTTCTTTATATTTTATTTCGTCAGAATAATTTTTTCTATTAAAGAATAGTGTTAAGCTACAAATTAAGATACGAAATTTTATGAGGCTGAATCTCAAAATCTCTTGGATGATAATATTTTCAAAAAGTTTGGAATATTTAAAATACCTATGTCAGCTGAAAATATAATTTATAACAAGCAACCTCAACTGGTGTGATTATGCAAATATCATACTTCTAATATATAATTCGTTCTACAATACCTTAAATTAGTATCCGTATAATATTTATTCCGAAATGGTTAAAAAAGAGAGAAGAACCGATATTTTTAAATTTATCTAAGTTTCAAAATGGGCGTGTCTTCAAACAACATTCTAAATAAAAAAATTTCTGTTGAAAATAATTTTATTAATAAGCTGTATTACTCTTCTTCACTTAATAATAGTGATGAAATAATCATAATATGAAAATAGCAAAATTTTTTGTACAAGAAGTAATAATTTAATTGAAGCTTTGATCTTTCTATCTACGAAAGAGTTAAATAAATTCTTTAAAAAATTCAATCTTATCACTTTCAGAATTTTTACGAAAAAAGAGAGTTATATATTACTCTCATTGCATGCACCTTTTTATTTACAAACTTGCGAGCGAGTTTTCTTTTTTCCCCTTGAACAGAACAAAAAATAAATAAATGAAAAGCGAAATGCTACTCATAGTTTTGTGTATATTACGTCAGATATGGCATAAAAGAATTTTTAAAACATTGTATTTATTTATTTATTGTTCTTTATTGCAGAGTAACAATTCTCTTTTCGAATAACTCGTCCCCAAAATGTGTTATTGAATAAAACCTTCTAAATTCTTACCTTATAAGCCTTCTCTATTTTTGGGATAATAATAAAAGGGGGGGTGGGCATCATTTATTAAATTACTCATAATTTTTCTGCGCATCATCTAGTACCAGTTTAAAAGTAGATTCCAAGCTAACTAGATAAATTGATCCCTTTATTTTAAAACTTGACTCATGCGGAAAATGGGTACTCCAGTTAGTATTGAGATAAAACCTTTAAGGCAGTGCTTCTCTAACTTTCACTATTGGCGACCCAATTTTCAATCATAATTTTAATGGCACCCCCCTTTATTCAATAATATTGTATTTAGAGCAAAAATAATGCATTTGGCGCTAAAGCTATAATACAAACTTAATTATAAACCGTACAAATTAACAAGATAAGTATTAAATTTTGCATATGTTACTTTTTAATAATATACACTCATGGACAAAAAAAATTAGTGCACCTAGAAGGAGTCGTCAAAATGAAACGAAATTTTACATACGTAATGACTTCTTTGATGTAAGTAAATGATTAGAAAATCAAAGAAAAAGGGTCATTTATTTCAGAGAAAAAGGCAAAAGAACGGAGGATTTAATACTCTGTTGTACCCCCTCTAGCGCGAATGCACGATGCGATACGAACGGGCATTGAGGCCTGCAAGTTCTGTTGAGACATTTCGTTCCATATTTGCTGTAACCTTGCCTCTAGTTCCGGGGTGGGCATTACGTCGATGGCGATCGACTGGTGGACCGTCAAGACATTTTGGGGTGACCGCCTAAAAATTGTTCCAGTTAATAATTATGTACGGAAAATTCAAGATTGGCTGACAGTACACAGACTAAGACTTCTACTGACTATAACTATAAAAACTAACTTTAAATAAAAATATTTTATTTCTTTAATGTATTTTGAATTGTTTCATAATAAATGTATCGTTTGATATAATTATATTTGGGGCTGTTATTATTAAGTTTGTATCGTATTTTGCTTTAAACGTGGTTTTAAAAGTGTTTTTTTTAGTTCTGTAGGTAAGTACATATAATCCGTACTTATTATTAATTTATAATAATAAACTCTTTTCCTGACCTCATCACACCTACGACATTGGGCAGTAGCGTACACAAGAATTTTTAAAGGGAAGGGGGTCGAGGGTTGAAGGTCTACCATTCTCGTATCATACCCCAATATACAGCCAAACATATTTTTTTGATTTTTTTCGATTGTCGGGAACAAAAAACAGCAAAAAACAAATTACTGAATAAATAATAAACAATAATAAATAAAAAAATTACTAATATCAAAAACTTAATTACATTTTACGTACTATATACATGGGACTATAATGAATCGGAAGAAAATGAAGGATTATGAGAGGGAGGGTCTGGACCCGGGGACCCCTCCCCCGGCTTTGTGTGCGCTATTGACACTGGGTGAACCGCAACTCTTTGAAAATATCAGAAGTAGCCCGCACTCTATCAAAGTCTGCCCACCCCAACTCTAGTTCGTTCAGACTCGTGGGATGCCCAACTCGCCGTCCCAAATGATCCCTGATATGCTCGATTGGAGATAAATCTGGAGATAGGGCAGGACAAGGAAGGGTAGTAACAGTGTGGAGACAGTCTTGTGACACTCTTGCCGTGTGAGGCCGAGCATTGCCTTGTTAAATGGCTCCTGGGAGCCGTTGCATGGGTGGCAACATATGTGATTGCAGGATGTCATGGACATACCGCTGGGCTGTCATGGTGCCACGGATCAATACTAAGGGTGACCGTGTATTGTAGGAAATGGCACCCCATACCATCACACCAGATGTGGGAGAGGTGTGTCGCTGTAAAGCAAAGGCAGGATTGAGACGTTCACCACGGGGTCTCCACACTCAAACACGATTGTCATCACCACTGAGATTGAATCTGGATTCGTCGCTAAAGATGACCTGGTTCCATTCCACTGCAGTCCAGTTTCCTCGAGCGCGGCACCACTCCAAATGGAGGCGTAGATGGGTTAGCGTCAAGGGCAGCACACGTAATGGGCGCCGCGATCCCAAATGTCCTTCAGCCAGGCGCCTTCGTATGATTGGAGAAAACACAGGGGCCTCTAGTGAAGGTGCTACCTATGCCTGGATGGCGGCCGATGAAGCAGTTGGCTGTACGCCTGCATTTCTTACGATGTGGCGGTTTTCTCGATTGCTGGTCTGTCAAGGGCGTCCTGAGCCTGGTCTTCGTGTAAATGACACCTCTCGGATCCACTGGTCCCAACACATCCTCACAACACAATCAGAGTGGCCTAATTGATGAGCTACTCGCCTAGCTGACCACCCAGCTTCCATCATGCCGATGATTCTCCCCCTCTCAAACTGCAACAGCTACTTATATTGTCTTCGAAAACGGCGTAATGGCATGTCTACCTCAGCGCCTCCTTTGTAAACAATTCAGCACACTCAAACAAGCTTTGGTTACCTGTTTTACACTCCACGGAGAACGACGTTAAACGGCCTCTACCTATGATACGTAATGCGCAATCACACTGCATTTCTAATCATTTGCATATCTTCCCGACATGAACCTTCATGCCAAGTTTCATTACGATCCCGCAATTATTTCTTGGTGCGCTAATTTTTTTTTTGTGTCCATGAGTATATTTTAAGCAAATTACTTTTAAGTAATAGGATAATTATTATATTATTTTTTTTACTTTCGCTAATTTTTAAATTGGAGTAGATTGCAAAATGATATTTAATTAAAGGTATATTTCCTCCACCAACCATTTCTAAAAGTAGAAATGTCATTAGAAAAATAGTCTATGGTCTATGTTGCTCTCTATCATATCCAGCACATCTAGTATTTTCGCGAACTTCTGCGTGAGTTTGGGCAACTTATAGGATGTCAGCTCAAAACACATGTAAAAATTCTGTACCTCGTACAATTCCAGTTAGTCTTGGTTGAATCGATACTTCTTTAGCTACCGAATTTACCTTGAATGCACATTTTATAATTTGCGCTTTAGTTGTAATTCACAATATAAAGTATTTACGGCAGTAGATTAACAAAAACATGGATACGTTTTTAAGTCGTAAGCGAGCATTCGACGATAATAAAGCATCAACAAGTGCACAGACGAACACAGTTCCGAAAATTAAATCAAATAAGTATTCTCAAGAATATTTAAATTTTCGATTTACCATTACTAAAGTAAATGGAGAAGAAAAGCCCCTGTGAGTTATTTCTTCCAAAATATGTTGGTAGCAGACAGTATGAAACCTAACAAACCTAAAACATCTTTGGGAAAGCTTCATGGTGAGTACATTAACACGCCTTGAGAGTTCTTTGAATTAAAATTAAAATCATAAAAAAACAAAAAAGTATTTTTTTTAAAAAAAAACTTTGTCTGTGAATGAAAAAGCTTTATTTACATCTTATAAAGTATCATACAAATTAGCCAGATGTAGAAAGCCTCACACTATTGGCGAAGAGAGCTTCTTTTGCTAGCAGCAATTGAAATCGTAGAAACCATGTTTGGAGACAATTTTGCCAGAGTAGCAGTCTATGGACTGCAACTCTTTGGCAAAATCAACTGTAATTTTAAGCCTCACAGAATTTGTATTTAGAATTAATGTTAAACAATGAAAAAGAATGTAAAATTCCGATGAAGAATATGTGTTATTTTTTAATATTTAAAGCGAGAAGACTTCAAAATGTTTCAGCCCGGGAGCAGGTTCGAACGCGATACTAACGTTAATCATCGCGCGGGGTGACTGAGTCACCCCAATCCTTTTTTTATAATTATTTTTATTGTACACGATAAAAATCACTATTCTAGCGAATAATTTAATTAAGAGAAAGTATACTTGTCTACTTTCAATGACTTTTCAATTTTTCTTTGATGAATTGAGAAAAAATCCAATAAAACTGAACTAAAATGTTTTAAATGTGCGAGACCTTAATAAAGGACTCAAATCACAGACACATTTCGCTAACACAACAGGAATGTTATTTGCAGTCAAAACTGTCATCTTTTGTTCAAGTTATTGTGGTTTTAATGCCTTTTTATAATTGACATGATGCTGAACTTTTTCTTGCCTGCGCCTTTTTGACAGGGCGAAGTTTGTTACGTGGTACACTTATTGCTTCATATTTTTCTTGATGGAGTTCTTCAGGAAGCATTTGTAAATTTTCCTTTCGTGTGTTTCATGGGGGGGGGGGGGTCATCACTTTTCTCAAAATTTACTTTCACTATCAGGATTAATATGCATTATTTCAGCAGGTTTTTCCCTCGCTTGATCCGTTTCAACTTCCTTCAATAGAGATCACAGATCTCCATTTCTTTTTTTATATTTTGCTCATTTACATTTATCGCAGGAGAAAAATGTATCATGTTCATAGAAAATATTTCGGAACAAAGGTGGTCGCGCGGGGAACTCGGTCAAAACAAGAACCTTAATATTGTAAAGAAACGTTTGCCACTCCCAAAAAAGAGATATATAAGACAAATACATTTTAGTTCCTCTGAAGAATGTCATGTAGGAGGATACTGTCAAAGTCATTTGTAAAAAATAAACAGCTTTCCCGGAATTAACGATTTCGTAAGCCTGGGGTTTGCACCTCGCGCGAACACTCCCGGGTTAAAAGTGTATTCAATATAAAAATATGGACGTTAGTTCTAAAAAAGAACTATGTAAAATGTTATTCATTATGCTTCATATGTTTCAGAATATTCATAAAAATAAATTTCGGCGAAATAATACTCTTCAATCATTTGTGCTTTTCGAAATATCATAAAACTCTTTCACATGGAATAAAGCTCAACAGAAATACATTATTTACAACTTCCCTAAATGACAGCGATGAATTTTTTATCTTCCTACAATTTTTCTCTGGGTCTGGGTTTTTTTTTCCTGAAAGAGTAGAATTTTAGATTGAAAAAGAAAACGTAATAAGAAAATCTCTCATCGTGGGATTACAGCAAATCAAACAAAATATTTTTTATTTGGTTACACGATCAAGGATAGCTTGAAGTGGAGATGACGTAATATTGCCAGATGATACATATAAATTATATCAGTGTAAATGTGTATTTTTTATTATGTCAGAAAATATTTTGTTTTAATTCATTCTAGTAAATTAATCTTTTTAAAACTTTTATTTTCGATATGATTGCGCCCCCCTTGTAGGGTTATCACGCCCATCTAGGGGGCGCCCCACAGTTTCAGAAACGCTGCTTTAAGGCTTCCATCGACATGATTCCACAAAATCCCGAGTGTAATGTAAATCCTATGGAGTTTCTTACTTTTCTGTTTACACATCTAGGGCATTGCTTTTAGTTGCATGGAATAAAATTCACTCGAAAGAGTGAAAAAGAAATTAATATTTCAGTGGTTTTTGATTTTCAATAAAAGGTTTGCAAGTATTTTTAAATATTTATTAAAGATCTAAAAATTCATATCGCACACACTAAAACGATCATAAAAATATTTGCAATCATTGGATAAAAAAAATAAAACTGGGGAGCGTATGCTCTTTCAAATGAATAAAATTTTTAAATTCCTTTATTTGAAAGTTACTAAAAAAATCGGCATTGCACAGTTGAAAAGAGGGGGGGGGGCGAACAACTCTCCGTTTTTGAGTAGGGTAAATAAAATTCCTACCTATCTCTCATTGATGAACGGTGATTTATGGCTGCTTCCGTAGATTTCATACCAGAAATGTAGTTTTCTTAGAAGTCGGTGGATGTTTCGGAGGAAAAAAAAAACCAACTTACAATCACTTCGCTCTTAAGCAAGCTGTAGACTGCATTTAAAAATTGCTACAAATTCGTTTTCCAAACTAAACTATTATGTGTTTTTTTTTATTCCATCTTGTTAAAATTATTTATTATTATCTTATTTTGCATTATTTTCTTCAATTGCTCTCTCATAATTATATAACTAAGGAAAACTTTTTTGTTATTTAAACCTGTTTGTGTGTCTTTTCTTTGATTATTAACGTCACACTTCTCAAACCAACGCGAGGGCTATTAGTGATGGACCTCATAATTTTTAACCGCTGTTCAAGTGACCAGGACGTCACTTGAGCTTGAAACATACTTTCGAAGATTGAATCTCTACAGATTTAACGTGCATGAGCTCCTTTACATGATGGGTCTTAGGCTCCACAAGGATTCGAACCTACGACGCGATAGAAAAAACGATGGTCACGAATTCGAAATCATAACCACTCAACTACCGTTTCCGATTTAAACTAAAAATATAGCCATAATCTAGAATAATGTATATATTTCTTAGCCTCAAAAAATTTTAAGGGGAAAAAAAGACTTTATGCAAAAGAATTATATACCTTTTTCTTTATAATAAACAAGTAGTAAAAAATGCATGATTCATTACAGTTTATATTTTGCAATTTTATTCTTAATAAATTGTTTTAAAAAAAGTTTTTGGTGCAATATCTTATTGACATATGTAACCCCAAATTGTTCTGAGTCATTTTATGCCTTTATTAAAATTTATATTTTTATAATAATTAATATCTGCGCAAAATTCGGAATGTTTCTCTTTCCGTACTCAATGAAAATATTTATATATAATTAACACTGTAGATCTTTAATAAATGAAAGGGTTTGATTCATATAAAAAATGATGTAGCCAAAACTGTTCCTCAAATAAGAAAGCAGACTACATAATGAAACAGCGAGGAAAGCAGTTTCTTTGCAAAAACTTGTACGTGAAGGGTGGTTTTCAAGTACTTGAACAATAGGGAAAGGCAATAAAGAGGGGTCATAGAAATGGTTTTATAATTGTTGCCTGTAAAGTAGACATCAAACTGGACCCCGTTCAATTGTGAAGAACGTAGGAGAAGCATCGTTATCTTTAATTTTGAACAAAAATAACAGAGTATTTGTGAATCGAGCACCGTTTACTGTTGGGGGAAACACAGAACCCATCCCACTAAACGTTTGTAAAAGAAGATGTTTCTAACACTTTGAAGTCATTTTCCTTCATCATGGCAGCTTGTCATAACATAAAATCATCAGAAAATGGAATAAAATAAATGCAAACTTGTGAAAAAATCAAAAATTGTTCAATTCAAAGTCAAGAAAATAGTGAAGATTAAGAAAACAAACCATATATAATTTATCTTTTATGAAAAACTATTTAACTTCGGTCATTACAACCACTATTGTATGAGCGCTTCGCCGTTCTTTTGGATATACCCATTTCCTTCCAAGAAAAAGTAGCTTTCTTCGTTTTCTAGTTTCAATTTTAATCGATGGACCCCTTAAATATACACGTAATTCTTTTTGTACATGGTAGATAAGTTCCAAAAGAATACGTGTAAAAAAATCACGTATAAAAAGTATTACATCTATGGAAAAATAGAAGATTACTTCCAGCACTAAAAAATCAACAAAAATAATACAACAAGCCATGAATTTTCATGTAAGGATCTCAAAGATTTCATTTCACAACTATTGTACGTATATCATACAAAAAGTAAAATATCCTTTATCAAGAGGGAACAATGTGCCACTAACTTGTGAACACAAAAATTAGACAGCATAATATAAGTTAGACAAACAGATTTTATTCGTTGTTATTTTCTAACAGTATACGTATACGTTTACGCATGACTTCAACATCATAGCTATAATTAGAAATGTCTTAGTTATTGTTTTCGTGCTTCATTGGTGAAATTCCTTCCGTAATCTCTTGAACAAAATTAGGATAAACCACTTGTGGGGCCGATGTTTCAGTAGATTGAAGAACAAATAAATATAAAATGAAGATTTAATCACTGTTGTAAAAAAGTTATAGGTACATATTTTAAGCCACGACAATTACTTTCAAATTTCACAATTGCTTTATTTTAATAATTTCAGATTCACAGGACAAGTTAGAATGAAACGTTTTGAAAGTGGAGCTGCAAAACGCAAAAAATCGAAAGAAAAGCAGGAATCTATTAATAAATTACCGAAACTCACTCAATTTTTCATTAATGCAAATTCTACATCTACCTCGCTCACTTCTATCAGTATATCCAAGAATGTATAAGAAGTAAAAGGACGGGAAGAAACAAACTATTTAAGTCTGCGAGAAGGTACTATAGGATCTACTGAAATAAGTACAATAACTGAAGATGTTTCAGATATTTTTACTGCAAGTACAGATCCAGGGGTGTCGCCTTCAAATATTGACAAGAACTTTCAGTCGTACTGGGTTGAGAAAAGTCGGTCAGTTTGTTCCAACAAACATACTGATTTTGAAAAATCAGCACAAGTATACAATGAACCAAATGATAAAATTAAAGCAAGATATCAGTCTACGATGTTGTTCAAAAAAGAGTTACGTAATGGGGAGGTTGAAGACCGTGAATGGTTAATATATTCTCCTTCACAAGGAAAAGTATACTGCTTCGTATGCAAATTGTTTTCATCTACCAATTCTACATTTAGAAGCAGTGGATTCAATGATTGGAAGCATGCAAATACGACTATTTCACAGCATGAAAACGGAACTAAACACAGAAAATGTATGATGAACTACTACAGTCGATTTCAGTTAACTAGTCGCGTAGACAGCCAACTTATCACACAATTCAATGATGAACGTCATTATTGGAAATAAGTGCTAAAGAGAATTTTGGATGTTATTCCATTAATTTCAACAATACTTAGACTTTTTGTACTTTCAATTATTTCATTTTGTTCTAAAAAAGATACAATAAGCGTATAGTAACTAAAGTAAGAAAGGAAAAGGTTTGATTCAAATTTATCTAAGTATCGCGTGTGTGTAAAAACCGCATCGATCGTCGTTTTATGTTTTGTAGTACTGAGTTTTCGACCATTGGACATATTTAAATTAAGTGTTTCGTTTAGAAATTCAATTAGTGGTAGATTTGTATCACCTGCAAAGTTTATATTGAACTCTCCACTAAAAATAATCGGTACATTATCATATATTTTTCGCCAAATCTTTTTTCGAGTATTTCAGAACCTTCTTTTGTATAAATCATCAAATTGTTGTATCTGTCTCATAGATTTTCCAGGCGAAATATAAACGGCAACCATTAATATGTATAGCCCATTCTCGGAATAGCAACGAGCAACGCAAATTTAGCCTATATCAGAAACATTAACACCAATGCTTCTAGTGAATATAGTATGTATGCCCATATGTGAAGTAATGGATTCTTGGTTTCATACGAATTTCTGACAAAAGCAGAACATTTGACTTTTTTAAGAAAGCATCATTTTTAGGTCAGACTCATGCGCATGCAACGATAATCCTTTCTTGTTGGAGATGAATTTTAGAAAAGTTTTGGTGACCTTTTGTAGTGTATTGTTTTGTAACCTATTCAATTCTAACGTTAGATCCTCTCGATGACTTGTTGATCTTTTATGATGTTTATTTGCGTGAATAACCATATTTTAAACTTCAACACATTAATCTTGAATTATTATTATATTTTATAAAATTTTTAATTTGAAAATCCATGATAAAAATATGATTGAACAATTAGAAGTCTGTTTTACCACAGTAGTAAGAAAACGTCTAAGCCACTTTGAAATGCTAATCCAGATTGCGTGATGCATTGCCGAGGTTAAATATTAGAAAATTAATAGTACAAAATTTTCAAACGCCAGAATAAATACGAAGATTTAAAATAATTTTAAATAATATAAAATTTTCAAACGCCAAAATAAATACGAGTATTTAAAATAATTTTCTGTTATTTATTTTTACCTTAAAAATATTAGTATATTTAGTACTCACTATTGTACTGCACAATGATTCTTCAATTAAACGATTCAAATAATAATCAAACAAAAAAACTATTTCAACAATGCACAGTATAATATACACATTTTGAAGTTTTCACTAAATCCATTCAATTTCACTTATAAGATATACACAGCACTATACGTCAGCTGTATAGCTACAGATATATTGATATAAGCATGTCGGTGACGCGAACGCACGAGATTTCACCCATCCAAAAAGTGTCCAAGGCGAACAGCACACTGCGCGTGCGCCAGTCAGAGCATGTCGGTGACGCGAACCCATAAGATTTTCCCCTACCAAAAAGTGCCTAACGCCGCTAAAGAAGTTTTCACTTCAAAAAATTAATATTTATTATTACCTTTCCAAATTTTTAATAAGTCTTCGAGTGCCACTCTAACAATTTAGCCGTGTCGCAGGTTGGCTACCCCTGATATAACCTCTAGCTAATACTAGCTCTTGATGCCCAGCAGCTGTGAGTGGTAGTACATTGTACTTCCACACCATAGGTCTGGGGTTCAAACCACAGGCTGGGCGAGGTTGATTCAGCCTTTCATCGCTTCAGTGAGTTGATAAATGAGTACCAGGTATGCTTGGGAACTTAACACTGGGGGGTTTTCATGTTGGGCTGACCACTTGACCGGAACATCTGCTCATGCACCTCAGGGCCCAAGGTCACATATATTGAAATGGGCTCAATAGGCCTTGACCCTCATGGGCTGTTGTGCCACCAAGTTAAGTTATACTAGTTCATATTTTTGTCAATTTTGTATAGTATATAGTATATATATTGGTGCTGCTGCAAGGTAAGTTAAATTTTTAATTGTTTTAAATTTCTTTTTAGACTTAATGTACGTTTAAGTAATTATGATGTTTAATAATAGAACGATTTGTCCATTGCTATTCTGAATGGCTTACAAAAATAGGTTTTTAATCTTAAATTCAATACAGTATTGCTAATGATAATTATACTATTTACTTAGCTCTATAAAACTGTCTTTTTCACTACTTTTTAAGTTTAATATTTATGTAGAATTTCTCTCTCTAAGCCAATTTTTTTTAAAAATATCGCATTTCATTTTCATATTTTTACTAGGATTAGAAAGAAAGAATCCCACTATATTCATTTTCATAGAAAGAGATGGCAAAAAAATTTGGCAATTTTTCATAAAAGTATTTATATTGAACTTGTGTGTGTTCCAAGTAATATATTTATTTAAAATATAAATACTACATATAATTCTAGAATTAAATTAGCTGGTAAAAATGGACAACCTTAGAATAACTCTGCAATAATCACCAAACCTCAAGTGAATCTTTAGTTTTTCTGACATCTGAGGTCTCAAATTAAAATAAAGGACATTTTGGTTAGTATCAGTTATATAAGTGTGTAAAAAGGTGTCACAAAAGGTGTGTACCTTATTCCTTCAGTACAGCACTTTAGGTTTTCTTTTTTTTTTGCAGGGTCCTTCATCAACAGGTTGACTTACATTATCTTTTTGTTTATTTGTCAGGCATGTTTCAGATGGCAGACTACTAGAGTTTTTTGGACTAGAATTCTGATTACTTTCAAGATAACATGATACACGCCAATTATCAAATTCAATCTTAAAATGTGTTGCACAGGGTATATGAAATTTTAAATTAAGTCCCTTATCACCATGTCTCTCAACATTTAGATTTATAAAATTTGGTGAGTCACTAGAAGTAACATTTAGAACACCATTTTAAGAGTCTTCTGGGTTTAAATTAGAAGTTTTATGATGTTGTTGCAAATGAATCTTAAATCCTTCTGACTGTTGGTGACGAAATTGGTTCTTTTTGGGTGTAGAAGATGATAAAGTTTTAGTGACTTGCGATATTTGATTATCAGACATTACAGAATTTTGTTTTGATGATACAGTCATAGTATATGGAGCTACATGCTCCTTTTGAAATGAAGATGTTTTATTATTACTTAACTGGAAATCTTTTTCATTACTGTCTAAATTTTTAAAAAGTAAAGACCTTGGTACAGAAAGACGACTATGTTTATGAGAAGTGTTCATATTTTGTGAAATATTATAGTTCTCTTCTTTGCAAGATTTTGATGGTGATGAGTTATCAGTTTCCTCTTGATCTGTAAAAGAAAATTCAAAGGAAAAATTATTCATACAAAAAAAAAAAAAAAAAAAAAAAAAACAGCAATGGATCAGCATTGTACAATTATACAGAATTTTAAGAAAATATGTAACGTAACTTCTATTTATGCCATGAGTTCTGAACCTTTTCAGTTTCTTAAGAGTCCACAGTTAATAAGATTAAGACAACTAATCTTGACCCAAATCTTTAAAAAAAAAAATACACCACACAACTTTGATATTGTGCTTCTTATAAATTATACTTTTTTTTTTGTAGTTGAGTTTCAATTGCAATTGCAAGTTTTAATACTGTTTTCAACACCTTGACTTTTACTTTGGAAGAAAACTTTAGTTACATAAATACATATTTACATAACAAAAAATTCATAACTTCTGCATAATTTACTAAATTACACTTATGAATAGAAAAGGGATACCTTAAATAATTTTTTCCAATTCTCATAGCAGCTAAATAAAGCTGATAAAATTTAAAAGGAACTAAACTAGATGGCCATCTACGCAAAAATAACACCATAAGAAAGCATCACTTACAAAATTTACATCTTGTGCAGATAGATTTTAATAAAACGTACATAATTTTCACTGCAATTCACAAGTAAATGTGCGCTAATAGAGCCATCTATAAGCATAACCTAAAGAGAAAACAGATAATCGATTTTAAGCACTGAAGATTTCTTTTCCCATTGTTTTTCTCTTTTTATATGAGAAGCTTTGGTATGCAATAAGAAAATAGAAGTCAGTAGTTTTTTGTATACGACATAGGAAGTGGATTTTACTCCCATGCTTTCTAAGCATGCATTGGCAGTACATTTAAAAGCCACTGCTATGTATTTGCAGTTTTGGAGCTTGGTGTTGTTCTGAACCTTTAGGACTTACTGCAGCTAAATTTATTAGGACAATGTGAGTCTGCACATAGCCCACAATATTCAAAAAATTTTCGTTGCCCACTAAGCTGCACTGCTTCCTCGGCTTGCCCATTTTCCTAACTGATCCTGAATCCAACACAATGTTTTATTGTCATCAGCTAGTAATTTAAAACCGGTATATATTTAAATTTGTAATTTTTGAGTTCAGATTATTCCAATAACACTGGATCAAAATAGATAATTACATCTTGGTTAATGGCCTCTTAAGTGAAAATGGATCTGATGGTTTTAAAAGGGGTAAATCAATTGATACAAAGGATTGCGCCATCCTCTAAATAGTACTGAGAATAAGGATAGATATGTAGTGCACACTGCAATGACACATCATAACACAACAATGATAACCCTAGAACAAGAATCAGAGTCTTTTGCATAGCACTTTGTGTTAGCCCATACCATTTAATATCTGGAGAGTGAAATTTTAAAAAAAATCCATTTTTGCAATTACTTTTACACAAAACACATGTGCATAATTATATAGCAATGTGTTAATTGCTAGACATGGTCAAAAAACTTGCACAAGATTGACTTTTTAGACAAAGATTTTATCGACATCACTACAGTGGTTATACCCAAGTCTGATGGCCCTTTGGTAAAAGATTGCATGAATCTTATAATATGCATCCAAGCTTTCATCTCAGTGATATGATTTTGGATGCCATTAGATTTTGCTCTGGCACCCCCCTCTCCCCATGCAAAATACCAGTACATTCAATAGCCATCTCTGAAATTTAGGAGGCTGTTAATGCCTTTTATTGTTATGGTTTGTCTTTGGCCAAGACAAGTGAGGGCAGAGCAAAACCACATGTAGTACACAATATTTTACAAATCATTCCCTAATCAGGGAAGAGGGAATAATTTTAGGTAATATCTCATACTTAAAAATGAAAATCAAATCAAGAAATAATTCACTTACAAATATGAACAGAAGAAACTAACTTCTGGACAACTTGTTTCCTTGAGGAAGAGTCAGATGTCGGATCCCAATAAAACCTCTCCAAATCTTCAGTTAACAGCATTAAAAGTAATCATGCTTCGGAGTTCTAACTACAGTTACAATAGTAGCGACAGCCTCAACCAAAGAGTGTGAATATAAAATGTGGTCAAGTGACCTTAAAGGTTATCATATAAACAGGTTCCCAAATATCTGTGCTCTGAGCAGATGATAAAAATAAGAACAAGTATAGTGAAGGGACAATCCAAATAATGTCTGCATTTAGGGAACATGACTGAACTGAAAGTTTACAACATGGAAATAAATATTTTTAAGCATGGTGATGTACCTATGATATGTGTAGTATAAAAAAAGCTGATTAACAACATGTTATTCTATTTTGTTACTTATGAAGTATTGTAAGAAAATGTACAGTTTTTCGCAACACAAATGAACATTTGCATATCTTTCAAAGGCCAAGTGTCAGACGCGTGTTCCATCTGCTTGAGTCCGATGCATTGGCCAGAAAAGACGCAGTGTGGCCACGTATTTCACATGCGTTGCTTACTACAACACCTGGACGTGAGGAATACCTGTCCCCTCTGCAGGGCACCCTACCCATTGAGAGCACCCGACCCCTAGAGGTAGACATTGTATTGAGCCCCAGAAAAATGGGAGAATGATTGCTGGAAAGGAGCATAGCTCGGGACCAGTAATCATTCTCCCCTTTTTTGGGCTGCTCTTAATGTCAAGGTTGGACACTATGGAAACTTTTTCTTGACCCACGACTCGTCATGGTGGATCCACCTGTTGTCCCCTGCAAGAATCATTTTCGTCACACAAACTCGCGACTCCCTCAACAAGAAATACGAAGCCAGTAATAAAGAAAAAGCTCTACATACTTATTCCTCGTGAAATTATTCCAAATCTCAAGGTTTTTCCTATAAAATGTATCCACTTCTGTGGTTAAGCACATTTCTTGCCATTTTTACAAGGATTGTCATTTTCTCATGAAACCTTCTCATTTGAGTAACTAATACTTCACCAAAAATCATTTTTCCCTCCAGCAAATTTTTAGCTCATGCAAGCAAACCACGAGTTTGTTTTATGGCCATTTTGCAAGGAATATCCCTCATATGTTTTACAAATATCTCTCCCCTTTTACAAGGTCTCTGCAACGGTGTAGAGGTCCCTCCACATTTCTTTCCAAACGGTTGAAAGGAACAGTTTGTAAGATGTAATGAAAGCAAATGTACCTCTTGCCAGGGATGACCTAGCTCCATCAAATGTCCAAGAGGGTGAGCCACAAGAAGAATGTAAAGTTTGAGGCAATGTCTTTCAGAGGCAAGTAAAGTTTGAAATGTAAATATCTTTGAGGCAAGTTTGAAATGTAAATATCTTTGAGGCAAGTTTGAAATGTAAAAATCTTTCAGAGGCAAGTTTGAAATGTAAAAGTCCTTGAGAGGCAAAGGAAAGGGGAAAAACATTTTTTTAGTGAGAGAGAGTTTAAGAGTAACTACTCGCAGCTCATCTCACGATTCTTTCAAAAATGAATTCTCCAGACAATGCTGATTTGTTTAACCTGTTGTCATCACCCGTTTCACCTTTGCCATCCACTCCAATGGCTTCTCCCTCTCAAGTTGAACCCAGAGTGAGAAATTTCCCTAAACCTGTCAAGAAGGTAGCTTCCATCATTCAACGAGACTCTCGACCATCTCCCAGGCGTCATTTCAGACCTTATCGACGACCCCCTTATGCCTATCGATTCCCCCAGGACCATGCCCAAGTCTTTTTCCACATTCACGGTTTGGCCATGTTGTGTCTCCGAGACCATGGTTTCACGCTCACCAATGGTGTCGTTTCGTATGCCTTGGATCGGGTAGGTCCGAATGAATTGTTTAAATGTTTACATTATCTCAATGTCGGTACCCTTTGCGTGACCGACTCCCGTTCCAAGCAAGAATTTAAAGACATTCAAGCGACTTGCAGCTCTTCGAGTCCTATCAAACGGACCCCCGTCATGCTCTTGAAATCCAATCCACTAGAGTGGGGAGAATGCCCCTTTTGCCACCAGACGCAATGTCATCGTTGGATTGCCGTGCAAGGCATGTGTGCCATTCTCCACCAACCCCTCAACCCCATTTTTCACTCGCATCCTGTCTGAAACGTATAAAAGGAGGACTCGTTTCGACGCTTCTCATCAGTTTGCAGCATGGACTTGATCGATGCCTTCCCCGAGCACCTTTCCTCCACCGTGGTACCTGTGACGTTGCCCGAGAAACCCGATGCGTTGGAATATGCCGCTCGGCAGGGCCAAGTCCGAGCGGGCATCCTCTACCAAGAGCCCCACGCGAAACGAGTGTTTACATTATTTTGTAAAGACCATTGCATAAAAAAACACGTTTATGGACAATTTCAAGCGTGCAGTGATGGAGACCAAGCATGTCAACGAATTTAAAACCATCGATATCATGTTGGGTCAAACTAAAGACAGAAGGATTTCGAAAACTATGCGGTGATGAAACAAAAGACATCATTACCACGACTTTTCATTTAAAATGAATGCTTGAAAAATCTGACTTCAAAATACATTATTTCAATAAAAATTATTTTATATTTCATAATTTTAAAATGCACAAGTATAAAAATAGTGCCCCATACAGTTAAAATATCTGAAATGTAAAATGTTTACCATTTATTGAGCTGTATTTATTAAAGATGGAAAAAAAAGTCGAATAAAATTATAAAACCTTACTAATTTTACAAAAAAAAAAAAAAATTTACTTCGATAACAGCGTTAAGATATTATTCAGTCAAAAAATTATAAAAAAATTGTTAAAGTGCGAAAATTCTTCTTTTTTAAAGCTTTTAGAAAGATGCGCTAGCGAAAAAACTTTGATTTTTTTTTCTTTTATTGAGCTAGATGTAAGACAAATTTTCCAAGGATACAGCGATCGGGGAAAAAAAATTAAGGCCGCTCGACTATGCAAACATTATGGTGATCAACAGTGGCGTACATAGACTACATTTATGAGAGGGGTTTACATTTAAAAACCGTGCAGATGAGAGCCGAGACGTAATCTATATGCGAAAAATTAAAAAAATCTCTTGATGTACGGGAAGGGTTTGAACTCCCATATCTCCCCTTTCTGTACGCCACTGGTGATCAATTAACGTCAAGATATTTAAGAATACCTTTGTTACATAAATAATCTTGATGCTTTTCAGATTTTCCCGCAACTCAGAAAAATATCCAAAGGGCACATTCCAAAAAAAGAAAAAAGTATTTTTTTCCCTTCAAAAAATATCATAAAACTGTATACTTTTTCTTCTTACATGAAAAATAGGCCCAATTACATATCGAGACGTTAAAATAGGGATGCAAATTTTTATTTATACCATAATTAACTATTTAAATCATACAAAAACAATAAATAGTAGCACTAAATGAAAATTTATGAAATGATTTATTTATAAGGATTACAAAATATTCATTCAATGGAATAGAAAGAAAAAAAATATTTCAATGCTTTTAGTTTCAAATTTTTTGAAGAGTTTATACCTCTATTGAATACAATTTATCACATATATAAATACTAAGAGAATAAACTGCTTTCACAAAGACGAAATATATATCAAAATGATAGAAAAATTTGTTTTTATCAACTATCAATTATGAAAAAATATTTATAGTTGATTATCAACTCAGTATTGACAGTAATTATAATAAATCAGTTTTAAAAAGTTAAATGAGAATTTTAAAAAGGATATAACTAACTATAACATTTCAAATTGTGAAAACAAAGAAGAAATTATAGTCTTATAGAGCTGTTGGTTGGTTACCTCATTAGATTATCACCATTAATGATAAAGTTTTGAGTTGGTTTTTTTATTAGGCTACATTCATGTTATATTACAATTTCAAAAAAATCTTTTTTGCTACTATTTTTAACTTTGTATTAAGCAAAACTACAGAGGGGGACTAATATATGGATATACAATAAAATGCATTTTTTTTTTTACCTCAGGGTCTGAAAAACCTTTATTTGCATTTACCTTGATGTCCTGAAGGAAAATCTTTCCTTCCAGTTCATAAAATATTTTATGAAACTTGTCAAGTCCAAATACAAAACTTAATTTTAAACATTTTGAACTTGAGTTTAAATTTACAACAAATGTTCATAGATACTACAGATATTTAGGTACAAAATCAGATCAAAATAAAGTGAAGTCTTGTCTTTTTATTCACTTTGGGAGATAGTTTGTAAAAAAAAAAACATGTCCGTAAAGTTTTTTCTAGAGAAAAAAACCAGTTCATGTATGCCTTCACAAAACATTAATAATATAATTATAAACACATGCCAATTTAAAAGTAATTAATATAAAAAACTATTTTATTAAGTTGCATGGAAAAAAATAGTACTTAAAAATTAATTGGTCTAACACAAAACAATAATAAATAAATAAATAACATAAAACTTAACAGTTTAAGGTATGTAAAAAAAATACCTTTTTCACATACTATGATTAGCAGTCACACATTTTTATTTTTAAAAAAATATCACAACACCGGCTGGAATGAACTTTGCAAGACTTGTATATATAAATATCACAAATAAAAAAAGACAGTGCTTTCAAATAAAAATATAACGGTTTAAATCTTTATATTTTAAAAAGATTACAAATGAAGAAAAAAAAAACTTATCTAATTTAATAACAAGCTAAAGTACAGAAATCGCACTCAAAAGTATTCAAACAACCATGCAAAAAAGAAAATTGCATTTAATATCAATGTCCAAGTTCAAACCATTATGAAAGAATATAGGTAAGATTACAATTATCAAAAAAATTAGAAAATTCAAATAAGAATAAAAGAAAGTGGTATGCTGCCTTCTAAATAAGAAAAAATGCATATCTGTAATGTTACATGAACCCTGTACTATTAAAAATAAATAATCATACGAAAATATTGAAAATTAATTGTCTAGACTTACTCGCTAATAAAAATAAATATTATTTATAAACAAAACATTAGACTTTAAAAAAACTCTACGATTATATTGATTCTTAATGTTACATTTAGAATCAACAAAAGGGCTACTGGGAACAGATCTCATAATGTGAATCACAGTGAATTGAGGACGATGGTTTCTGAGCTGGCATACCACTCTTGAAACAAAATAATTAAAAAAACATACATAATGAATTTCAAGATATTTTATGAAGTTCTGTAACTACAATAAATATTGGGAGTTGTATGATTTTCAGCAGGGAGGAAACATTGCTACATCCAATGTTATATGTCATCCATTAAGATGTAAATCTCAGAGACAATACTGTACTCAGAAATTGCTTTAAATAATAGTGCAGTGAATTAAGCTACATAATTTGTCTAATGGACTGCAGGAGAGATATTAGATAGATAGATAAAAGATATTTACTAAACTATATTGTCTATAAAGCAAAAAATTGAAGTAGAAACATAAAAATTTGAACTTAGATGCCTAACCTCTGTCAAGATTGTAATGAAAACATCAGACTACATCTTATTTTTGACAGTATCACATAATTCCCACTATGACAATATTTTTATGAAAGTTTCTTCTTGTGTTCCAGGCCACTATGCACCAACCATGCAAAGATCGTTTGTTGAGGAATGAAACTAATTTACTTAAATATCTAACAAATCTTATATATGATTGGAGAATTCATTGGTATATACACTTCAAGCCCGGCCACATCCATTCCTTTTGTAATACTACAGTCACAAAAAATGAAGTCCATAGTCATCAAGGATAACACATTAATGCTCACCTTTGAGGAAGAATCTCAAATGTAGCTGGGGTCCCATTTCCCTTCCCAAAAACAGTCTCTAAATATGTGATACCACTCTCCACCAGATAGAACAGCAATTTGGCAGCAAAAAGTTTCCATCACATAATGAGATTTGAGCTGTACTCCTACCTTACTAGGGACCCACATGAACATGAATCTGGTCTTCTCAATCCAAAAATTTTCCCACATCAAGGATCTAACAACGGCATTCTTACACCAACACTAGCCTTGTTAAAAGTCAAAACCTTCAGTTGGATGTTGAAGTCACACATAAGGAAGCACATGGTCATCAATGATATCATAATACTGCTGACCTGTGAAGAACAATATCAAATGTAACTGGGGTCTTATTTCTCTCCCCATAAACAATCTACAAATGATAACATTCTTCATCAGATATAACAGCAATTTGGTAACAAAAAAAAATTGCTTCACATCATGGGATTTGAACTCTATTCATGCTTACTATGGGCACAAGCAAATGTTAATCTTGACTTCTCAGTCTAAATAACATTTTCCTACATATTGTCTAGGGTTTAATGCTGACATTTTAGTTCTGATGTTAATCTTTGCTCCTTATGATGTACAACTGCAGTCAGCAAAGGTAACCCCAAGTGATTTTGATTTCTGTACCCATATCATGGGAAAGATTCTAGATATTGTGGTAGAAATCTCTGGCGCATTATATCAACTATAATGTGATCTCTTGTACTGGGGTCCATCTATGAACTGATAGCTCTGTCCATTCATTCTGATGGGACTTGTGGAGATGAATTTACAGGAATCAAACGACAAACTCGTGACACAGTGATTGACCACGTCTGTGATGGAGTGACCCTTTCATCAGGCCATGCCAATTTTCCCAACAAACAAAATAAGCGTTTAGCTCTTTCTCAGCTATTGAGTCCAACTGATAATATTGCATCATTCCTTATACTATCAAATAACTGCTTTCCAATTTATTTTCACTTACACAGCCTGTCTTTAGTTCCACATTTACTGAACTCCAACAGTCTCTAATTTAGTGGATCTCCAGTAAATACTTCTAACAATATAATATACGTTTTGCCAACTTACATTTCAACTGCATTTATGAATATTTCATACAGGTTAGCATTTCAAAAATTACATAAGAATAAAAAATGAAGTCAAAGTGATTCATCAACAGTTTCCTCATTTGTTTATATAGATAATTTCTATCACAGGAGAGTTAATAAATATTGTTATTATCTGCACACATGTACATTTATAAAGGGAAATGGATTAAGTGAAAGTTTGGATGTCCCCCACAAAGTATTCTACGGGGTGGGGCATGGGAACTTCCTGTATTAAAAATGCAAAAAACACACTACGTTTCATTTGACTTTGTTATTTTCCGCCTACCACACAATATTGGAAATTTGAATTTACACAGTTTTAAACACAATGTCCGACAAATGTCCCCCTATATTATCAATATATTGATGCAGTCGATTTCAAAAACTCTTAGTCGCCTTTTCAAGTATATTTCCTTAGGTCTTCCAGGGTCCTAGAGCGATCTTTGTAAACCAGGAACTTGACATAAGCCCACAGAAAGTAATCAGGATGGGATAAATCAAGTGAGCACGCAGGCCAGTTTATGTTCCTTCGAAATCATTTGGGAAAAGCTTCTCTTAAAAATACCCATGGAAACCCTGGTCTAAGCTGTGACCCCATTTTGTTGTAACCACAGGTTGCCAAGATCCCTTTCTTAGAGAGAAGGTAAGAAGTATCGTTAGATCATTGTCACATACTGGTCTGAATTGACACACGAACTCGTTCCACATTTTCAGGCGTGTGTCTTCTAACGGTCTTTGGAGGTCCTTTCCTTTCTATGGAGACACTCCCTGTTGCTCTGAAGGCATCCATCCACATTAAAACACATTTCCAATCACGGACGTGACCTCGTGGAGGAATATCAAAGTGACGACAAAAGGCACGCTGCACTGCAATCACCGACCAGCTGTTAAAGAAATACGCCTCCATGACAAAATTTCGCTGCTACTTAGACCACATGTTTAAGAGTGAGATGAACAGGAACACAAATATCCCACTCCACCCTTTCCAATTCCCTGCCCTCCCTATGAACATCACTGGAACATGTTCAAAATAGGAAGTTTCCGCTCCCCACCCCCTACCCCTGTATATTACTTTAAATAAATTTATCAAATATAATTCCATGACCATTGTGAAAATTTTCCAAAGGAAAAAATTACTACACACTTGAACAAATGAAGCCATGCATCAACTTCTGAAATCACATATGCCTGGTACACATTCTATAATGAAAATATTTATATTACACCAATTTAAAAAAAAATATCAGAGTTCTCCTCTGTCTCTTCAATACACAAAATCATACATAAATTATTGTATCATGAGTTCAGAATTAATTTGTTTTAGTACTGAATTTGTTTTTATGCCTGTTAGGAGTGAATGTTTGTTTCAAAAATGAGATATCCTTTATTACAAAAATGTACTTTGTACAATAAAAACTGCCGTTAGTTGTAATAACCTAACAACTGTATATCATGAAAATTTTATAGAAATATAAATACAGTTTATACCCCATTTCCGAAAATAATTGAGTCTTGTAACAATTTTTAAAATCTATGCAGTTCATACCATGCAAGCACAATTGATATCACTAGGAAATTGAGTAAGAACTGAAAGTGAATTCACAGGAATAAGCATTTATACATCAATACAGATTCAATAATTGAATGAAGAAATCTTTCTTTTACATCAAAATATAGAAAAGCACAATGCTCCAAGAAAAATCTATCAAAAGAATTTAAAAGTTTTAAAATTATGCAGCTAAAAATTTTTTTTTTTGGAGAGGGGGGGGGGGAGAAAAAACACATTTATAGAAAGTACATTTAAACATCATTTTGTACACTAACAAATAAAGAATTGAATCAGTGTGTCACTCAAAACATCATAATCAGATAACACTAAGAACTAAACACATATCTGAAAACATAGTACACTGATATCTCTTGGGATATGGTGATGTAATGATCCTAATTCTAATTGAAATCTCATACTCTTCTTTATGCATTAAGTATCATATTTGAGAATACAACAGCACAATGAGAAATTATTCTGAAGCAATTTGTATGACTTTTTTAAGACATCATGTCTGAAATTACTTTCTATAAATAATATCTAGCTGTACAAAAAAAGCAAATTTAGAGAGAACATATTTTAAGTAAGAGGACACTATCAATTACTTTGAATGGTGCCTTTAGATCCCAATTTTACACAGGAAAAGGGAAACGATGTGATGAATATGCGAATGGAATTTTATAGAAATTAAACTCAACAGTTCTAATCAAATGGGAAAGACAAGTATTGAGAAAGTAAGAAATATCAACATCTCTTTACAAATAAACATAGCTACAACATATGCAAAACTTTTCCATTTAGAAAAAGAATTGAAAAATAATTCCTTTTTTTTTCTCTAAAATGTTAATTCTTTTTAGTAAATGAATGAATTTACAAATATGATAATTCAAAAGAGATCCACCCCCCTAAAAAAAGTTAAAATTACGATTACTGCAGAAATTCTTGCCCATCTATTAATATCCAGGAACAAATACAATGATGTTAACATAAGGTATTGCTCATGTTCCTAACATAGTATAACACAGTGTGTAAAGTTCTCAAAATTTTCTTTCAAATTAAAGCTATTTAATGAAAAGGAAATAAATAATAATAATGGCAATAAACAATAATGGCATTCTTAATTCTAGAATTAATATTTGTATTGTAAAAGTTTTGAAAGCTTCTTTTAACAATACTAATTTGAAGGTACTTAAAATTTATTGAATATACAAACTTACAATCCCTGTCACTTTTTGTAATACACTGTTTCATTGTTCAATTTCTGCAATACTTATCACAATACACAATTTCACAAAATATGGAAAAATATCACAACTCATATTAATGACAATAACAATATGTATAACAGCTCTATATAACTTGCATAAAATATATATATGTGTATAACACAAATTTCGACAGAAACAAGAGTTCAATAAAAGAAAATTATAACATTACATATTTTGATATATGGTAATATACAAATTACAAAGAAAGCAAATTGAATAATTATTTCATACATTTACGTACAAAAACTATTGGCAAGCATTACGTAAAATAATATGTACTATAATTGCAAATAAGCCCATTTGCATTTTTATGCTGAAAAAAATATGTACACTAAATGGTGAAAAATTAAAGTTAATGCTATACAAAGTATTTGAAGTGCTATGAAAATCTAAACTAAATAGTGATTTTTGACAATTCTTTTTAAACAAACTAGCATTAAATTATAACAGTAACTGTTTAATACATGATGCCAAAACAATTAAATTAAAAATTTATGTAAATACATGGAGAAATAAAAATCAATAAGCATGAATATCACTTAATCTCCTCAATTAATTACTAAATATACTTAATGTAACTATGTTTGTTTTACTAAACATATTTGACATTACTATATGCTATATTGCATAAAATATTTTTTTGCTTAATTTAATTGTAATAAAAGTGTAAAAACTAGTATAATTTGTATATTTGCATTGCCTTTGTAAATAAATAAAAAAACCTAGAGAAAGTAATGCAGAATTACAAATAAATATCATGAAATTTTATAAGTTAATTTCCATGAAACCATTTTCTGCTTTTCATAATTCATCATGTAACTTCAATCCAGTCCACCACTCTGCAAGATTATTAACTTGATGCCAATCTACCAAGTACCACCAATTTTCAATGTACTTAGATTTCTGATTATGTAACTTCATTATATAAGCATGCTCCCAAATATCGATACCAAGAATAGGCAAAAGATTATGACTTAAAGGTGAATTTTCGTTATCTGTAGTCATTATTACCAAATCTTCTGAACTCAGTGAAGAGCTGTGATTTCTGCATAGCCATACAAAGCCTAAGCAAAGAAAAATTCTTATTAATACAAAGAATGATTAAAAATTGTTTAGAAAACACAAAAATAAATATAATTGACTGGAATTTTCTGTCTATCTAAACTTGAAAGGTTCTAAAACAGCTGTAATGTACTGCATAAATTTAAAAAACTTGAAATAATCAACTTTATTTTTAAAAAAAAAAACGAATTCTAAACAATTCGATGCATTAATACAGAGACTTTAAGAAACCAGTTAGTTATCGAAACGAACATAAAAATTACAAATATTTTTACTGAGAAAAATAATAAGACTCCTCCAAGCATAATTATATGTTCTGATTGATCATAAGTTCAAAAGAATAGGTTCAATGCTCATATGTTTGGTATTTTACAAAGACATTGATATTAAATAAAGTTCTTTTTATTAAAGACTTTAAAAATAATTATCTTTGAAAAAATAACCAAGATATTTCATCATTTATCAAGATTAGAGTAGTAGCACATTTGACATCTAGAAAGTTATAATACTACATGATTTTCTGAGTTTTAATTACCATCCAAAACTTTTTTATAAGTTCAAATTATTCCAATACCTGAAAATTTAAAAAATAAAAAAAAAAAACCTGTCATTTTGAGACACAGAAACATTGAGTCTAAGTAGTTTTCAGTTACATTTTTGAAGTGCTTTTTAATAATTAACAGTAAATTTTCTTTTACAAAATTAGTTGAAATATATATATAAAGAACTGTTGAAATTATGCTTTTTTAGCTTAGACATCTTTTATATTGATCCAATTTTTGAAGTATTTCAGTAACAGATGCACTGAAATAAAGAAAAATGTAAGTATTGTTATGGATGAACATTATCACTTATGCTAACATACTTGAATAAATTATATCTATCTATTAAAAAGTTATTAATATATAGAGTTCTCAATTTAATTCACTCGTGTATTTATTTTCTTAAACATATTTTAAATTTGGTTAAAAAACAATAAAAATAAAATTGTGAAAAAACCTGCTAATTAACAATATTTAAAATTTAAAAAAAATATTTCCAACATTACTGAATTATTGAGTGAATTTTATATTAAAAAATTATCAATCAATAAAAAAAACCCAAAAAATAACTATTTTGATATCGATTGAGAAAAAATTTCAATAATTACCAGAACCAAAATGATTTGAGGCCATGTCAGTAAATGTTGCTTTAAATTCTAAGTATGATCCGAACTTTGTATTTATTTTATCTGCTATTTGTCCAACAGGCATTCTTGGCTCCCCTTGAGGATTTGGTGAAATTGTAGCCCAGTATAAGTTGTGATTTAACAGACTGTTTAAGAAAAATAGTAAGTAAAAGATTTATAGGATGCAAAAAAATTAAGATTTTAAAACTATGAAAAAATCGTTAAACAGCTTACTATATGAACAACAAAAAAAAAATTGAGCACAACTTTTTGATGTACATACATTTATTTACAGACCCACACTGATCATCAAAAATAAAGGATAGTGATAAAAATAAAACGTAATTGATACTTAATTCAAAATTATTAACAGAAGTTTGTACAAAAGCACTAGTTAACATAAATGACAATGTTTAGCAGGTGGCTGTTTGCAAAATATTGAAATTAAAACCAAATTTATATAGAAATTGAAAAATGATGAAAAAATTAAGTCGATTCTTGTGGAAAATTTTTCTTTAATATGGTGTACCTCACATCTTGATTTCATAGACTTTATCAAAGTATTAATGAAATATTGTAGAATTGCACAACACTCTATTAAAAGTGCTCTTTTCAGCTTCTGGAAGGTCTGAGGAGGAATTTGGAGAACTAAAATTCAGTGTCCTAAGGTATCCTACATATGACGGAAACGAGAAATTTCGCGGACTACGAAGGCAGGCGTGTTCCTTTCTCTCTCCTGATCAAAACACTTCGAGAATCAGTGTCCAGGCTATATATGAACTCGTCAGTAAACAATATTACGGTTTAGTTTTCATCGTTCAATTGAAACCTGTTTAAATGGGCTTTTCCAGCAGCTGGAGTGCGTAGAACTCAAACCATTGGTTTTCTCACATACAGGTTTTGTCAAGCCTTCGTGCAGCAGTAAAATGGCCAATTGGAGTTCTTGTGGCAGCCTGAGTGTCTGAAACAAAATTTCTTGTAGTCGCTTCGCGGTTTCTTCGAGCAGAAAATGACAGAAAAAGGTTTTCGTATGCAGTTGTTGCTTGTGGTCGCCTTTCACAAGTTAGTCTATCAACTCACCTAATGCTTTTTGAAAAGCGGCTTCGTACTCTTGATATAACCCTTTGCGGGATTTTAAAATTTTGCGCGGCCTCCATTTGCGTTTAACCTTTCTCGAATCTCTACCAATTTCCCCCCACTTTTGATCTTCACATATGAATTTGCGTTATAACTAATGAACACTGATCACTCAAAAACCACATTCACTTTGAACAACACTACAGGGTAGTATTCCAACATGTGCCCCTTGTGTACCAAATTGTCAATCACTGACTTCGCATATTTCTGTCCATAACGTATGAGCAGAACAGCAATTTTGAGTTGAACTGTATTTAATTAACATAAAAAATAGCAGCATTATAGGCATTGGTCGCAACATTAACTTAGTGAGCATATGTTTTCTAATTATCCTTTAGTTTTGATGACAAGTATATATTAACTAGAAAGCAAAGCTAGAAAAAGTCAAGAAGCCCTGAAATTCGTAAATTCATTTGAAATGATAAAAAATAATAATAAATGATAAATGATAAAATTTTTTAAAAAATCATACTAATTATCCTTATAACTCAAAAAACATTACTTATCAGAACTTCTTACAATTACATATTTATTAACATTAAAGAATAGTTTTAAAAATGCTAAAAGATTTTGAGATCATTAAAAATTATAACTATCTCTCATTAACACATATTAAAACTTCAAACAAAATGTATTAGAATAACTATATATAAGTGAATTTGATGAAATGGATTTTCTAAGAAATATACCATTCTTGAAACATTTTTATATATTTTGCACCTCAAATGAATTACAAATGTACATTTATCCAAAATAATAAATATTGCTAAGGAAATACCTTCCCTTTTTATTCCATTCAAGGTTCAAATTTATGCTTTCATGCAAGTCCTATGAATTCAAGTGATTTCAGTAAAGTAAACAAATTAGATACTGAAGAAACACACAGTGTGTGACAGACAACGAAACCTAAAACTACGGATCAAGGCAAAATTATGAAGGTAACACCCAAACTGAATCATGCAACCAAAACATTTACAAAACATTACATGAGGTAACTGAGAGGCCATAATTGCAAATTCATGGATGACATTGTTGAGTCATGCTTTCAAATCCTGGTGCCATTACAGACCTGCTGTTTAGGGGGTTGATGCATGTAAAATCTGGAAAGTCATCATGTTGGTGTGGTATGCCAACTCCATTGTTGTCCTCGTGACTTGACCGAGGTTCAAAATTGCAAAAGTTCATTACCCATAATCTTCGCATTGCTTTAAAATGTGATGTTATAAAGATAGTAAAAATAAAATCAATCAAAATTCAGTTGGAATTCAAAATGTATATTACTTGGATATATTATGAATTTTAACATAAGTTTATAAATATACTTATTTAACCTGACATTTTTAATGGAATCAAATCTCAAATTTTTAACCAGTAAATTGCTGATGCACATTAACTTGTCAAGAAAGAAAAAAAAAAGTTACTTATATAAAAACCAGTGAAAAGGAAAAGAAATTACGATTGCTTAAAAAGAAAAAAAAATTATCACATTAAATTATTAAAGCAAAAAAAAAAAAAAAATCTTTAGTTTTAACAAAATTGTAACAAAACAAAACTAAATGGCTGTTTATTAACATTGCATTCTGCAAAGCCACACGAGGGCTCTTGGGGATGAACTTAGTAATTTTAAACCACAGTCAAGTGGCAAAGACGACACCCTTGGCAAGCACTCCACTCTCCAAACTACCACAGCATGCTAACATGAGGATTTTGAACCTAAGTCAGATTTAACATGCATCCGCCCCTAATTGCAGCCAATCTTTAGTGGCACCAGAACTTGACTTGAATATAGGATTTGCCAGATACAATGCAAGTCATGAGTTTACCATCATAACTACATGGATACAGCAATTGTGAAGAGAAAACTGGTAATATTTAACATATTTATAACTACCACACAAATAATTTGCAATATTTTTAAAAGAAAAACAGAAACTGAAATGCTAACAGGAACTTATTCAAAACAACAACATTCATGTTGAGGTTATGCAAATGTTTTCAAATCCAAAACACTTCTTTCCAAACAATTTGGAGATACACATGCTATAAGAGAGTCCCTTCCCTTTCAATTACAGTAAAAGCTTGTTTAAAAACCATTAAAAATTTTTTTAGAGAATTTCAAAATTACGACATGAATCTAACTGACAAAATTCTAACAGTGATAATGGCTGTCTATGATTTAATGAATAAATATATGTAATCCCCAGATTACTACTGAAGAGATAGTTGAGACTAAATGTTAAGAATTCCACCGCATTTTGCCATTGAAAGTAATTTGGATATACGTTGAAACACAGTAAATGCGCAAAACTTAGGGAGCAAATTTTAGAAAATTGTAGTGGCTCAGTTGTGGAGCTTTAATAAATATCAACTCAACTTTAAAAATGTATTTTAGACTATTTAACATTTTAAAATATTATTTAAATTCATCTTCAATAATATTTAATAGTTTTTTTTACTACTTATATTTGTATAATATTTTTTTACATGGAACTACATTTGGAACTGTTGTTGATACTGATTTCTGTTATCAACACAATATGTTGTATTTATATTGTGTGTGGCAACATATCAATAATAATTTTGGCTCCATTTAATTAAGTTTAAAGTCAATTTTTTTAAAAAAGTAAAAACAATTTTAACAATTAAGTTTAAAGACAATTTTTTTAAAAAAGTAAAAATGAGATTTTGGAACAACTTTTAATAAATAAAAACATATTTAATAGTTAAAACAGAGAAGCTACAGAGTTAAAATGGGAAGTCCTCCAGCATTTACCATATGCCACTGGCCTGCCCTATAAAATGTTCAAGTTTAATTCTACGCAAAATAATTTGAATGGCAAAAATTTGATTCTACGGAAAAACTCAAAAACTACCTTATATCTTTCTTTAGTTTGATTTTTATTAATGTTGTACTCAAAAGCAACATGTGGGATAGTGGTGACTGACCTTGTAATCTTTTGATGTCCTCCAGATCTAAGCCTGGCACTCCACTCTCCAAACTTCCACACCCTACTAATGAGAGGACTTTGAATATAGAGAGATTCAATGCACATCAACTGCTCTATAAGACATGTAGCATCAGGAGAATGCACAACTCGATAGACTGCTGGTTACATGTTGGTAATTAATAAATGGTCCATGGTTAATGGTGCATGATCATTTGGCTACCATGGCCACCCCACTTTCTTTGAGAAAAACAACGCAGTTTCTACAAAGGAGGAATTTTAAAAGTAAAACATGGTTAGACAGTTATAGCAAACGACTACTTAATACATTATTGATGAATAAATGTTATTTTTCATGAAGATGTGTTGTTTAATTTGGTTACAAATTGGGCACATACTCTCACAATTATCCAATATATATATCTATATATATAAAGGAGAAAAGCGACTCATGATATCTCCAGAACTATTCAACCTACAGGCTTGAAATTTGGTAGAGATGTTCCTTTCATGGAGTAGAGATCAGTTAAGAACGGATTTTACGAAATTCGAACCGCAAGGGGCGTTATAAATAATTGTTTCAATTTTTAAACTACTCGACGTACAATCTTGAAAATGGGTAAGCAGATTCCTTTCATAGAGTAGAGATCCCTTACAAAATGAATTTGGTGAAAATCGAGCCCCAAGTGGCATTACGGGGCATTATAGATAATTATTTCCATTTTTAAACTATTAGACGTACAGTCTTTATATTTGATAAATAGATTCCTTTCATAGAGTAGAGATCAGCTACAAGATGGGTTTGGGGAAAATAGCCCTCCAAGTGGCGTAATAGATAAATATTTTCGTTTTGAAACTACTTGACCTACCTGCTTGAAAATTGCTAGGCATGTTTCTTTCATGAAGTAAATATCCGCTACAAAATTTTTTTTGGGAAAATTTACCCCAAGGGGTGTTGCGGGGGTTAAGGGGGGGCATAAACAATTATTCCGATTTTTTAGCTATTAGACACACAGTCTTGAAATTTGGTAAGCAGATTCCTCTCATAGGATAGCGATACGTTACAAAATGCGTTTCGTGAAAATGAACCCCCAAGTGGTAACGCCACTTGGGGGTTAAGGGGCGTTATAGATAATTATTTCCAGTTTCAAATTACTGGATGTACAATCTTGAAATATGATAATCAGAATCCTTTCATGGATTAAAGATCCACTACGTAATGCGTTTTGTGAAAATTGACCCCAGGGTGGTGCTGTGGGAGCTCAAGGGGCGTTGTAGATAATTTTTTCTATTTTTAATTTATTAGATGCACAGTCTTCAAATTTGATAAGCAAATTCCTTTCATAGAGTACAGTTCCCCTGCAAAATGGGTTTTGTGAAAACGACCCCCAAGTGGCGTTGCGGGGGCTTAAGGGGTGTTATAGACAATTATTCCCAGTTGTAAACTATGAGACGTACAGTCTTGAAATTTGGTAAGCAGATTTCTTTTGTAGAGAAGAGAACCGCTACAAAATGGGTTTCGCGAATATCAACCACCAAGTTTCATTTCGGGATATTAAGGGGCGTAATTGATAAATATTTCCGTTTTTAAACTATTAGGTATACCTCCTTGAAAATTGGTAGGAATGTTCCTTTCATGGAATAAAGTTCTACTAACAAAGAGTAAAACTAAAATCGACTCCCAAGGAGGGTTGCGAGGGGTCAAGTGGAGTTATAGAAAAAACTTGAATTGTTAGAATTATTTTTGAATTGTTAGACCCACATACTCGAAATTTGTTAAGCATGTTTCTTTGGTTGAATAGGGATTAACTAAAAATGTATTTTACGGAAATCAACTTCTGGGGGGAGCAGGGGGTTACTGGGGCGTACTGACAAAAAAATTTCTTCTTTCGAAATACAAGGACTATAATAATGAAATTTGGTTCACATTTTTCTTTTGTTGAATTGAAATCCACCAAGAACGGTCATTTTGGAAAACGACTCTCAATGGGATTACGGGGGTATTGATAGTAAAAATTTCATTTTTTCCCCATTAGATTTGGCTTGCATGTTTATTTTACAGAGTAGAGATCCACCGAAAATTGGCTTTGCGGGAATCCACTTCATTGTAATGTTACGAAAATGCGAACATCATTCTATACTTCAATTTCAGAGATTTTTAGAAAATACAAATTAGATGAGTTCTGCCTTTTTTTTTATCAAGAGGCGACAGTTACAGGTATAAGTATGTTTTTCAATACAATCGAACTCTTAATGATAGGACTTAGATATTAAAAGTTGATATATATAACATCATGAAATACCCAGCGAAGCGGGTGGGTAACGGCTAGTATATATATATATATATATATATATATATATAATTCCTCAAAAATACATGTGACAAAAACATCATGCTATATATGTATACATACATATTGCTGATTATTAAAAATTCAGCACCCTAAGGAGAGCATTCAATATGTACTAAATTTACATTAATATGCAAAACCCCAATAAGACATAAAAATGATATGCACTGGTAGCACCCAGAGGTGGACTAAGCGGCTGGCAGACCTGGCGGCCGCTTGGAGCCCCAAGTTTGATGGATTCTTGTTATAAATTAAACGTGCAACAAAGAAATCTTAAACCGATATTGTAACCAGAGACGTTTTAAGGAATGGACCAACTAGGCATCGGTGTCAGCCCTTATAAAATTATGTTTCAAATAATTTTTACAATCAAATGTTATTTCTGGATGCATTCTACGAAAAACTAGGAATTTCGGACTATATGTCAACTGGTAAAAGTAGCAAGACTGCATTATTATATGATGACTGTTGTCATGTATAGGCCTATGCTTACCACCGTAGACCACCATTACTCATTGAGTCAAGAGACAGCAGTCAGTCGAGCAGGTTTGTGAAAATGTAAGTCATGCACATTTATTTGTTTCAGGTTACTGCTTGTACGAGTATTTGACAACATATACCATGTATTATCTACTTTTAAGCACTTGTGTAATTAGTCAAGAGTGGACCCTATATCAAAATTCCATGGGACCCCCTTGATTTTTTCTGACACATATTGGGGCCCTGTATCATTGATACAGTGGTAACTACGCCCCTGCTTTTAAGGGTCATAGGTGGAGCCTACATATGAGCAGGGGTTCAAGGCCTCAAAAAGTCTTAAGATGTCACTGATTAAAATCCCGATGATTTCCACTTATTGGAGTTGTGCTAGCCCTAGCCTTCTTTCTTCCATATCGTTGCAATCTACATGAATTTTTCGCAAGTGTTTTTTGAACAAATTTTATATCGAACAAACTAATAGTATTCAAGTCAAACAAGTTCGTTTTTAGTTTACAGCTGTGCTTAGTTACTCTCGGGTACATCTTACATTGATGTGGGGGGGGGGGGATCTCAATATCAACAAAAAGTTATTGTAGACTAATGAAACTTTGGCAATACCTTTGTCTAGGTAACATATTTAATTGATTTAACTTTCAAGGTCACAGATTAATATAAGTATGAGGAGAGTCATCTCAAGTGTGAAATGATGGTACATTAAAAACTGGTGTAACTAGCAGAATTTTAAATGCAAGCATGCAAACATACATACATTGTATCGTACAAGTATTGGATTTCAGTTTGTGGGATGGAATTGGATGCCTTTTACTCTTGATCGGTCAATATAAGGTTGTTTAATTCTGGTTGGGGATGATGCTGTTGTTGCCTTCCACAAGGCTATCCTGTTCATGCTTGATTGGAGAAATATTCGGGTGATCAAGCAGGCCAAAGTAACACATTGACACTCTAATAGAGCATGTTGGGTGACAACAGGCCATGAGGAAGCACATTCCCCTGTTGTAAAAAATATTTTGAATGATGTTCATAAATAACAGAGCAACAGTTTTAATCACCAGACTGACGTACAAGTTTGCAGTTAGGGTGTGTGAATTAACCTTGAGAGTGCTCCTGCAATTAAAGAAAATTGTTCACACCATGCCATAACTCTAGGTGCAAGTCCAGTGTGTCTAAGCCACAGAAAGGTTGTTTGCAAGTCTGAACCTGGCCTTCTTCTAATCAATATACTACCATCATCATACAGTGGCATAATGTACAACCCATGCAACCCTCACATCGAGGGAATGGCACAATTCTTGGAGGCCTAAACCTGACTGTTGGTAAGTACATCTTGGAGGCCAAAATCGTTGAAAGAATTCTGGCAAATCATTGCAGTAAGATGAGTGTGAATTTTATTAAAAAGATCTAGTCACCTAAAATCTCTAGAAAATTATATCCAAAATTTCAGAAACGAATTTTTAAAATATAAAACTAAAAACAACTGGTTTATAAGGACTCTCATTTGAAGAGGAAGCTGAAAAAGCTTGCAGCTAGCAAAAAAAATGTTTTTTCGGTGAAAGTAAAAAAGTGGTTATATGAATTTTTGAAAGAAGGGAAAATTTCATAGTGAATTATTTTTATGTCATATGCAACAGAGCAAGATCAGAACTATCCTGAAGAGCTTATATGTATTAGACTGTTATAAAACATTTTACTGTATTTTTTTACAGAAACCTGAAATCAAGAAGAAACCTACACAAAAACTAAAGGAAACTAACAAAGATGATATTGAATTTTAATTTTGACTATATTAATTGGATCAGTTTTTTTTTTTTTTACTATTTTTATAAAAAAAAAAAAAAAAAAAAAAGATACAGTGAAGACCCCCCACTAAAAATTTATCAAGTTGGAAGAGACCTAAAGTAGAGATACTTTTTAAAATATTTTTAACAATATGGATATAGAATGCATCAGGTGAGAGATCTTCTTCAGTTTTAAAGTGATTTAAAAGTTATCTAAAAAGTACTATGGGAGAGAAGACAAATTGAACAACGTTGCCATCATATGGAACACAGGATGTTTGGGATTAATTAGATACAGCAAAAATAACTGATGAATTTGCCAATGAGAAATCAAGAAGTAAAGTTGTTTTGCAAAACTGAAAGCTCTTTAGTAAATGTTTAAATTTTTTTAAAATACCGTTAAGATTTTTCTTTTGCTCTTGAGTTCTTTTATTAGCAATACATTTAAATTTGAGAATTTAAGGTCAGCGAATGCCTTTTGACTATTTTTGTTGTTCAACTCTTGAGCTCATGGGCCTTGAACTTTTTACCGCCAGGGGCCTCCAACTACCTTAATCTGCCTCTGGTAGCACCACCTCCAAGCACTATATAAAGGGAGATCAAAAGGCTTGTAGTAGTATTACTTATATAAGCCATTAACAACCTCCATACTAAGGCGATCATTTTAGTCTAATGGTTAAGTTATTTGGCTTCAGATCCGAAGGTTGTGAGTTCTGTCCCTCGGGTAAATGCGCCACTTCATAGGTGACCCTGGCTGAACTCAGAAAAAGGCAACATTCTGAACTGTCGTGGCACCATCTACCCACAAAAAGAGCAACCAAAAACTCATCAGACTTACTTGATGCAGCTAACTCGCCAGACTCCCTTGGTGCAGCAAAAACAAACTCACCAGACTCACTTGGTGCAGCAAAAACAAACTCACCAGACTCACTTGGTGCAGCAAAAACAAACTCACCAGACTCACTTGGTGCAGCAAAACAAACTTGCCAGACTCAATTGGTGCAGCAAAACAAACTCATCAGACTCACTTGATGCAGCAAAGTTGTCTCAGACTCACATGATGCAACAACTGCTCACCATAACTATATCATTTGTTCACCTATCCACCGACTCACTGGTGGGGATGTGTGTTGTGGTATCATCTATATAAGCCAGTAACAACCTCTGTACTAAGGTGATCATTTTGGTCTAGTGGTTAAGTTACTCAGCTTCAGATTCGAAGCTCTCATGGGTTCTGTCCTCTGGGTAAGCGCGCCACTTCAGGCTGTTCATATAGAAATTATTTTCACCTCTATTTTGCACGAGGAGCTTTAGTATGCCTTGTCAAAAAATATGGAAATCAGTCAAGCAGTCTGTCACAGGGAAAACTGTTGCTTACAGATTTTAGATCACCTTTCTGAGAAATCAATGCTTGTGTTGTACAAAATCAAGTAACAGTAAGGCTAATATGTGGTGGGGGCAGATGGAATGGATCAACTGGGTTTATCACAACTTTCTAGCTTTCATCCTTCTGAACATACTATAATATCAAATCAATTCAAACAACAAGCACATTTATTATTTGAGTTTCAACAGCAAATAGACTTCTGCTAACAGTATTTCTTAATCATTTAAAAAGCTTCAACTTATTATAGAGAGTAACAAATATTTTTAAGGCAAAATAAAGTAAATTTAACAAAGAAATGCAAATATTATTCAATCACTGACACCAGTACCAACATACTCAAATTCTTCAGATCATTCTTAGTAAGATTAGAACTATACAGCTAACATTTGTTTTTCATCTTATGCATTTGTAAAGAATTTTCATACTTGATAATTATATGTCCTTCTTTCTACTTATTAAAAAAGAAGCAATATTAAGAAAAGGTTAATAAAATTGTGAGACATATATAGTAAGTAAGTTTGAAATATATTAAAATACTTCACTACGTTTAGCCAAAACTATATAAATTCTAAAAGAATTCATGTTTAAAGTTTGCATTTATTATTAAATTTAAATTTTTAATATTTATAGCTAAATTTGCTCAGCAAAAAAAATATTACACAAATACATGTACAATTAAGTGACAAATTCCACGTTATGATATAAAAATTTGATTCATAAAATAAATTTAAGACAAATTTTAAATGTGATTTATACATACCCACTACCATAATTTTTTAGGTCATTTTTGTACATAGATGGAATATGAGACAAGTTTCTCAGAATATCAATTAAAGACATTCTTGATGCATGTTTCCCCTAAAATTTCAAAAAAATGAATGAGTTTATGATAGAAGAAAAGATATGTTAAAAAACTGAAATATAAACATGTATTTAAGTACATAAAAGCAATTTTACTATTGTCAATGAAAAATAAAACTTAGGATACTGTGAATACATATAAGACTAATTAACTCTAAAAAGTATAGAAATAAGACCTCCCCAAAGGATGAATAAGATATTTTACATAAAATTTGCTGATACTATCCATAACAATAAGGAGAAAGTTAATTTTTCTTACTTTTTATATAAATTTAAAGTTTATGTATTCACTATTCTAAACTTTTACATGAATTCAGAACAAAAAAGTAATTTCAAACTCTAATATTTTTCAGACCAAATGCAACTAAGTTTACATTCAAAGGGATGAAAAGTGAGTAAATATTAACGTTGCACTGTTCAGCAAAATGAGGACTTTTGGCGATGGACCTCGTAATTTTGAACCATGGTCAAGTGACGAGAGACGACACTTGGGCTGTGACACCCCCTCTCCTAGCTGCCACACCACACCAACGGGAGGATGTTTGAGCTCCAGACAGATTTAACTTACATCTCTCCCCTACATGGCAGGTCTTTAGTGGTATTGGGCTTGAACTCATGACATGCCAGCCACGATCCGATACCTTGACCACTAGGCTACCGCGGCCCCAAGGGATAAAAAGAAGCATAATACTTCAAGACATTAATTTTAAAATAACAACAATAAAAACATTTTTTTTTTCTAGAGCATAATGTAATATAAAAACGAAACAATGCTGAAATAAAAATGCTCCAAAAGAACCCCCCTCTCCCCAAAAAACATATTTCATCAGTAAAATTCATAAAAAATCAAATTTTAAAAACTTCTGCATTTTTAACTTTTTTGCATTATGATACAATTGATTAAAAAGGGAAAGAGAGGGAGAATCTATAAGTATAGTGAGAATATTGCTGATCCACACAAAAATATAAAGGAAATTTATATCATATAACAGAAATCTAAGATGACACTTGCATTAAGAATTTGTACACTATAAAAAATATAAATATCAAGTGCATAATTAGTTTTTTTATTAAATGGAGATTTAAGGTGAGTATTCTAATTGGTAATGTCTATCTCCACATCTGTATAGTCCTGGAGTTATAAGAAAATCAAAAAATAGAAAACAAAATGAAACATTTTTATTAATCAAGTATTCTACACACAAAATGCAGAATAATTCATTACCATAGATGTTTTGCTAACTATACCACATCCTGATATTTGCAATAATTTGTAAGAAAAATAACTTTCCTGCATATAATGTAACAAATAAATCAAAAATAATTGAACAAGCAATTAATTTGAACCCAAAAATAGTGAAATTGTTTTTAATAAAAAAAGAGGCTGGACAAAACAAAAACAGTATTAGAGGTGAATCTTCTGGATAAAACCTGATGAAAAGAATTCAAAATAAAGAGTGAAGAGACAAAACTGTTTTTGAAACATATATGAAACTGTTATAACATAAAAGAAAACTTGAAAAAACACCAAATATAGGAGAAAGATATCTGTGCAAAAATTATATAAGAGGTAAAGACAAAACTATTTTTTTATAAACTTATTTGTGGTATTTGTTACAATTTTACTAACAAAACAGTCTCTTTTATTTTCCTTTTCTTGTCCTTCATGAAAAATACTTGAGCATAATTATTATTTTTCTCCTTGTGATAGTTTTCAAGATTATATTTAGGCAGAAACAAAACTAATAATGGTGACCTAACTAATAAAACAACAAAATGAATCACATTTCTTATAAATAAAAATATTCAAATGTATCAGAATAAGTAAATAAAATCTGAATTCTTTCTTTTAATAGTGATGATTAATTACTATCTATGTCTAATTTTCAAATGTTGTTAGAATTTTTCATTTAAAATTAAAAATTTTGAAATTCAACATCAATAGGTTTTGTGAACAAATTTGTCTATTGCCAGCCTCTATACTAAAATCGTGACAGCCTACAAATTGAATATGGTGTAAATAACATAGCTCATATTTTTTTAATAAATTATTCTCAAATAAGTATGATATTGTTATTTATTTTGTATCAATTATATGTCATGTCAGTGTTTATGATTTGTTTTCCTCGACTTTATTTCATATTGTACCACTCTCTTTCAATATGAAATATCAACAGGTAAAGTTCATATTCATGGGAGAATCTTCTGAATGATGCTGATAGTGGTAATAAAAATATATCATGAAATATTCTGATTATGAAAACAAATCCTTAACTGCAAAGCCATTACATCCAGTACTTTACTATTTCACTCAGGTTTCTCAATAGTTGCCAAAAATAAAATACAACTCTATCCTGCTCTTGGTGTAGCTTTAGCTAATAAATTTAAAAATACCAATAAATCAGATTCATTTTTTAAAAATAAATGAGAAACAGAACAAGAACAAAGATTGTAATATTTTAGTCATGGAAAAATAGATGAATTATACATTTAGAACTAGTAGTTTTGATAATTAATTTCACTTAACAACAACAATAAAAATAAGATGAAATACGAACTGTGTTTGAAGACAAACAATTGACAAACATATATATATATAAATAAAGAATCTACTTTCTTGCAACTGAATAACAATATTTAATTACAATACCTTGACATTACTTCTCCGCCACCGCTTTAAGATGACATTCACTTCTTGAATGTAGGTACCATGATATTGAAAATAATGCATTTTTGCAGTTCCTTCGTCTAAATATGGTTCAAGTTCATCAAATGTGTACAAAAGTGGAGGCAATTCATATTCAAGAACGGGACGTTCAAGACCATAGAATGCAGGCGCTATTTCTCCACATTTTACAGAATTAACAATTAGTTGAGGAGACATTAAAATAATCAAGCCAATACATACACTCATTTTAATATTAATACGATTTAATGTATGAGTGTTTGCGTGCGAAGATCAACAAAAAGAAATTGTTTTATTTCTCCTTTAAATCAATGTATTAACGATGAAATAAAAAGTAAAATATTTTTTTTCAGAAGTTTTTTCTCAATATTACTTTTAAAATTTCGCACTAAATTACACTTTTTTTTAGGTGTGATTAGAGTTATTCTCAGCATATATTTCTATTCACCGGCAGCTAACATTTCATTATATTTTACTCCCCACGCATGTTGGTAAACAAATGTGCTTTAGTATTTCGACACCAGATGACAGCACAGATCATTTTATTTACCTCTCTTTATTTCACTTCCACTTTTGCATGAACTACCTGTTGGCAATAGCCATAATAGTACTAGTCAATGAGTGAAGTAAGTCGCTTGAATCTCAGTCCTAGCTCCACCAAAGATCAGCCAACTTCACTAGCTCAATAACACTCTGAGAAAAATAGCGCACAATCCACCCCATAGAGCTTAAAACTTTGAGAACTTGGAATGTTACGTTGAGATCACTTTAAAATAGATCCTTTTTTTCTCTCTCTCATTCAAGCAGTGCCACATACAAACTACTTTTACCACCGGGAGTGTAATATTTAAAAAAAAACACAAAGATGAAAGTATCGGGGAGGGGGGGTATCTCTTTATGCTAAAAATTAGAGAATATATTGATTTAGTGGAGAGGGGGAGTCGCATATCTTTGGATGGTCTCCGTAATGTAGATACTCTTTCCTGACTAATTCGATCACTAGATCTTTCGCCAATCCAGTAGATCATACAAGGATGGGGTCTGCGGGTTTGATCCTCTCCCATAGACCAATCAACAGGTTTTTATTTTTTTAGAACAAAGATTACCAGTGGTGAACACAAGAGTGGGATTTAGTATTTCAAACCCCTCCCATACAACAAGAGATGTTTAATTTTTAGCATAAAAATAATACACCAGAGCATTCATCTACGATTCTTTTTTTTTTTAATGTAAACTCCCTCCAACAAAGTAGTCTACGTTTACCACTGAAAATTACGGTTCTGTGATCTCATCTACGTCTCTCTCTCTTTCTCTCTCCAATATATATATATATATATATATATATATACAAACTGCTGTTTGTAAAAAAATGCAACACAATGAAGGAATCATCAGAATTAAATTAAATTTAATGCACAAACGACTTGTATTAGTAAAAATAAATGACGAAATTTTCAAGGGAAAAAAAACAATATTAAGTGTCCGAAATCAGTATTTGGTGTAGCCACCACGCGCTACAATAAGTGTTGCTATACGACGTGGCATGGAGTAAAACATATTTTGAATGTCTGCTTGTGGAAGAAGATACCATATTGCTTGTATGCGCATCAAAAGTTCCTCTTTTGAAGCTGCAGAACGCGGATCACGAGCGAGACTCAGACCAACCAAATCTCACACGTACTCAATGGGAAACATATACGGCGAATAAGCAAGCCAATGAAGTTGCATGTGTTGGGCTGAACAGAAGTCTCGAACAGTCTTTGCAAAATTTGGGAGTGCATTATCCTGCTGAAAGATAGCTCCAGGGATGCCTTGAAGGAAGGGAAAAACTTCGGGCTATAGTACTTCACGGTCGTACCTATTGCTATTGAGATTACCCTCAATTTCCTAGCAAATTGCGCTTCATACGAGCTCCTATTGCGCGATAGGAAAATCTTCCTTCTCGAAGGTCGATAATCCTCCCCCGTTCAAACTCTGTAAGTTGTTGGAATTTCTCTTTATTTTGTCGTGGAGGCATACTTAGGTCTCACTAAACGTCCACCACTAATAAATAATCATTAAGTATTTTCAGCATCCACTACAGCCCTCTATTTATACGCTTTCAGCATCAGCTCAGAGGGCGCTGAGCACGCCACGCATGCGTGGTGGCTCTGAAACTTTACTATTTTATGTAACATCCTACAATTTATATTTGCAGCAATGTTCATTTAATTCTGATGATTCCTTCATGGTGTTGCATTTTTTACAAACAGCAGTGCATGTATATATATATTATTTCTAATGAGCATGCGAGTTGACATTTTACCATTGCAAACCTGGTACATTCCCCTGGAGCTGGTATCTCTTCAATGCGGCACCATATTAGTAGAATATCAATTGCTACCAGAAAGTTTGAAGATCAAAGATTAATCCACTTGAATTAAAAATCGATTATGTTTGAGATTTTCCAAAATCTTATCGTAAATGTAAAACAAAGAATAAAACGCCTTTATTTTACTTTCGTTAAAACACTGTATTTATTTATGTTTAATACATATGGAATTGATAAATACATGGTAGGACAACCTAATAAAGTATATTTTTTAAAATTTAAAAAGTAAATCTCTCTTCTCTCTGAGTTAATTTTTTCCCCAACAACCCACATATACATCCGCACATGGCATGCACAAATCGTAGAATGGATTTACAGGAATTTTTATCTAAAAAAATGTACTTGTACAACTACCACAGAAAAAATACTTTCCGTTAATCTTACTATTATAATACTAAAAATTAATAATCATAATAATCACTTAAATTAACCCTAATAAAAATACTCAAATGATAGACTACAATATTCAAAATAATAATAAAAAAATGCATATATTTCTCAGTCAAATATAAAATTCTGTCTAAAAGACAGATATTTTTGTGGCATTTGGAAAAGTGGCATTTTTAATAACATTTAAATATTAACACATTAAATCTCATTGGGAAACGTATTAATAATAATAAAATAATATTACTAAATTTATTTCTCTTTAGACAAAAAAAGAAGAAGAAATTGAAATAACTCACATGTTACTAACCTAATTCACAAACATTAAATTTTCGGAAAGAATTTTTAAGAAATACTTTTTCAATACTTGAATCAGCAATAACACAATCACTTAAAAGAAAATAATTACCGAATAATATTACTAAATTTCTCTTGATGTATAAAAAAAAGAGACGAGAAAAATATCTAAAAACCCATCTGTTATATTGACTTAACATGATGATTTAGAAAAATGAATCGTGATTGATAATTAAAAAAAAAATCAAAATTTACAACAAACAAGACAAAAATGAAGCACAATTTTTTTTCCAATTCTAGGAACAATAATAAAAATTGTGCAATGTCTTGCTCCGAAAACTCTCTTACAAAAAAATTTCGCGTCAGCAATATTATTTCGATTTATTCCAAAAATAAAATTTTACAATCCATGTATTCTTAACTATAACTATGGATGCATTTTTTCCAATCATATTTCATTGATAACCAAGTTTTTTTTTAACTCAGCTAAATCGTTTTTCTCTGATGTGAATTTATTTCTGACACGCTCAATTTATATATATATTAGCAAATAAAACTTTATTAAACTAAATAGATTATTTTTATTGTGCACTTGTTTCATAAAAGCAAATACAACAAAATATTCCTTAATACGTATCTTAATATGGTAAAAATACAGTAGTACCTCCCAATGAAGAAGCTTGCATTTGACACAATATGTCCAGAAAGTTAAAAATTCAGGTTGCATTAATCTTTAAATAAATGATACGTAAATAAGTACCTTAGTCACAGGTATTTTTTTTTTTCAATTTCAAGTTTATGAAAATTCTTAATTGAAAAAGTTTAATTACTGCATAATGTTTGAAATGAGCAATAAAATCTTGTACCCACAGAAATTTATTAAAAGTAGCCCATTACACGGATTTGTTTGAAATACTGTGCGTTTTGTTAACCTAAGCCAGAATTTTTATTTCTTATGTAAATCCAAAGAAAACGCGCCCCCACGTGGTGCAACCACTTTATTATATATTTATTCTGCTTCAACTATAAATCAAAGCACCGATTAGATACTTGTTGCACTTTTTTTGCCTTTGTTCCTTTAATCTACTAAGTTACATTGTCTTATCAAGCCAACACTATATTTGCTTTGTTTTTAGAGAAACATACCAGCGCTTGTTGAAATCCTAAAATTTTACAAAAAAGAATACTGAGTTTAATTGAATCTAAGCTGCTCTTTTGCCAATGTTAAAGCTATTCAAAATTGGATGCACTTCGAATCGAAAGCAGAAATCTTCGTTCGATGGGGGGGGGGGGATTGAACATAATATTGACGGGGTATACTACTTACAGTATGTATTTAAATTTTTTAATATTGGTAAAATCACTAAATTATTCATTTATTTTAGTTCGTATTTTCATTCTTTAAAAAAATAAATTTCTTAAATATCTTGTATTTTGATAAACCATTTTACTCTATTTTTCAGAAAACTATTCTTTTTTTTTTTTTTTCTTTTTTTTTTTTTGAGAATTAGGAGTACGGCTTAGAATCGATGGCGGCTTGGGTTCGAATAAATACGATATTTTTATTTCTCACCTTCTATCTTATTTTTAAAATTTTTTTCAGTGTCACTTAAATAGAGAGAACAGCCCTTCATAAGAGGTAAATACAAAAGGTCTACATTCAAACGAAATATTCTGTTTTGTGTACATTTGTCACCCTTTATGAGGTAATACCATAAACAAAACAAGATAATCACCATTTTTCCCTTTATATCAGGGCAGTGAAAATCTTGTCATGAGAAGCTTATCTACTTGTATCCTGAGATCGGGTGTTCATATACTTTCAAAGTTATATCTCGCCACGCAGTACAATTTTTATTTTTTAAAAAAAGATATAGAGCCGTTATACAAATTTTTCTAGCAATGATTGACTTTTCAATTCAATATAAATAAAATAATTATGTTCCAGGTTTCAAAAGTGTAAATAATAATAGTTAAGAAAATATTTTCATACAAATTTTCAAATTTTGTCCGAATGCCGCCCCGGACATGGGTCCGGTTTGTCCGACCCTAGAGCCAACTCTGGTGAAGGACATATACAGGGTCTTCGGCTCCCCTTCGAGCGTATAACCCTTTAAAACCCGAAACATTGTTATCTTCAAATATTAAATTCTATTGGTCATAATTACTATATGGACCCCAATGACACTGGGAAAAATAATAAAAAAAATTCTCGCTCCCACCCTGGAACGTAGACGGTACCCGCACGATCGTACAGGTTAGACGTTTTCAATGAAATCCTCACCTGTGAAATTTTACGAGTTACACATTTTTTGGCTCTAAGTTGATAGAAGAAACAAATTTAATTCAACTAAAATTGTTACCAATAAGGAAATTATTGATGTATAATTAATTCTTTTGTTTACTCATTATTTATTTACTTTGAAAATCTTTAAAGCATCAGTTTTGCTTTTGATAAGTATAAATAAACACTGCCTTTTTCACAACATGCTTTCGATCTGCTTTCGTTGTTTTCAAAACTGCAATTGTGAGGCCTTCAAATGTCATCAACCTATCGAAAATGGCTGTACATGCCATGCCTTTTATCTTGGCATGGCCTTTTAGAGAACGGATTATAATATTTCGATCTTTTGCTGGAGGAATTACAACACTGTCATCCTCCACATTAGTTAAAATACTTTTGTTAATAGGTGTAGATGCTGCTAGCTTCATCTCTAACTTAAATTTTAAGAGATCCATTTTGAGTTTTTGGTGGAATTTCTCATTTGATATTACATCTTGTTTGTACAGAAACCAAGAATTTGCCTCAGCAATAGCAATAAAATTAATAGGTTCAATAGACTTTGATGGTAAAGGATGATACAAAGTTGTCTTTATATAGCAAATATTTCCATACTTTTTTCATAACTCTGATCTGAACTTGATTCTCCTTCCAGCGTGCGTCATTCATATGCTTTGCCCGCAACATAGTCATCATCCAAAAGATCACTAAGTTCAGAATCTGTTCTATTCATCTGTAAAATTTCTTCTGTGTGGGAATTAATTTCCTTTTAGACACCAGAAAGACTTTTTGGCTAAAAGTTAGCACAGTATTCCATGGAAGATAATAAAATGTATCAGAAAAGTGTATTATTTAAAAAAAATTAAAAATTAAAAAGATATATACCTTACCAACTCCCAGCGGAAAATCCCAATTTTGGGGGGGGGGGAGGAGAAGCGATATGGATGCAGAAATCTGAGGAGAGGATAAAAATGCCATACTCCTCAACAAATGTATAAAAAAGGAAATTAATTGCAAAAAAGAGCGAGAGAAAGTAAAGAGGGACTCATCCATAGCGACCACCAAGAAAATTTGGTATTAATTATATAACTATATATTTCATTTTTATCTAGGCTTCCATCAAAATTATTGAAACAGAAAAGAAAACTCACATGGAAAGTAGTTACCTTTACAGCTGCAGTGACACAAGTAACGCCCAACCCGCACGATCGTGCGAGTAACGAAGTCCTGAGTTCTACAAGCGACATTAATAGAACATAATTAATATTTTTGTTATTTTACAATTATTTAAACGTTAAGATAAAAACCGTATCTAAGCAATTAGAAATATATGGATAATTACCTTTTTACGACAGATAAAAAAAAAGACATGTTTTCGTTGTATTCGAAAACAAAGCTACATTTGCCAGCTGAAAGTAAAACATGGACTGTACACACATAGCCACGTCTGTTGATAAAAAGTAATACTTTACACTTTCTACAAACCCGCTCAATCGTTCAATTCGGGCTTTTTCTACATACGACTATTACAGAAGCAAAAACGTAGAAGAATATCTAACCCGCACGATCGTGCGGGCTGGGTCTTAAAGGGATCAAGTCTAGCCGAGAATTAATGATTGGGCTGAATCTGTATTCACTTGTGAATAGAATGGTCTCTTACCAATCCTTTCTCCAGTATCAATGCTCTCTGTTCCATGTTATACAGGCTGTTTTGTGCACACTAGTAAGCAGGATGCAAACAACAAGTCTTCGTACAAACAGACCTCCTCGAAAGTCTTTAGGAAACGATAATCCTTGAAATTTTTATTTCTTTGAACTTCCACAGCTCTCGAAACATTTTGTAATGGGTTCACTTCACGTATTCTAATTAATCCTCAACAGAGAAATTCTTTCTATAAATTGCTTGATTTGAAAATTTCTTTCTGTGGAAGAATGACGCATGCAAATAAATCCTCCTTTTTAAAGTTAAGCGAAACGAGTTCATGAAAAAAGTTAGTAGTGATTCTCTTAGGGAGTTAGAGAGTAAACTAATATATATGCGCGATACATTGTGGAATATTAAGTCATAAACCTTGGTATAAGACTAGTAGGCTTATGTTTTTGCCCAGAGTTATACAAGTTTTGTTGCACCCGTGCGTTGCCTGACTTCACCTACTTGCGATAAATAAAATTTATTATTATTATTAATAATTAGGGCTAGCTAGCTCCCATCAGCTCGTTGCAGCCATATTAGATTTTGAATAGACTTTAGTAAAATTTATTGATTTTTCTCATACACACAATATGTGTCTTCGGTTGCCCTTCACATTGTCGGGAACTCTGGTTCGCTACATGCTGAGAAACTGTTCAATTACCCCTCGTTATTATAGACAAAGATCAATTTTCAATGGTAATCATGCTCAGTGCTTATTTAAGCTCATAATGGGCCCTAGGCACAGATCTACCGCCCCCTAGGCACTGGAGGATCGAAATTTATAACCAGAAAATCTGGATAAGTCTAGTTTAGCCGGGTCTCAGCCCCCTGGGCGCCCACCCTAAGTGCCCAATGGATAAACCGGCACTGATCATTCTTCTTGGACGACATTAATCAGGCCTCATCAAACTGCTCCGTAAGTTGCATCATACGCTGGGTGTTACATTAGAGTTAAGTGCAATCACCATTTGAGGTTGGCTTGTCATAAGTCTTCTGACGATTCTCCTCGTTCCGTTATCGAAACATCGGTAGCTGCTCATTTTAACTGTTTACATTTATATTTCACCTTATATGGCTGTGATAATCTGTGAAAGTTATCAAGGTGTGTGATCGTGCGTAAAAATTAGCACGCGTACGCTTACAAAGCATTTTCCTTTAAATATTCAGCCTTCACCAAATATTTACATTCACATAATTTACATTAAAAGTTCACAACCTTGTTTGGAAGCACCTCATCAACCTTTTGTTCAGTACTTTTCAAAAAATTTGACCAAATATGCAAATTTCATAAATCTTGAACACTAGTGTATATATGTCCTTTTCAACAAAAACTATAATAATCAACCTATAATATATAGGTTTTGCAATCCCGTGTCATATTTTCAAACTTGGGATTTCGAGATTGCATTATCCAAATCCCGGGATAGGTCTAGGGATTAGGATTGGTCTATTTATTAAAAAATACTTACAAATTAGTATAGCGGAAATTGCATAATAAAACTGAAAATATAATTAAAAATTGGTTTAATATTAATTTTATTGTGTGAGTGTGAAACAAATAAAGAAAACTTAATTCATCATGAAAACAAATAAAAATAGTACACAATGAAATTTTAAAAAAAAAGCATTTCTTCATTTTTTTGTGTGTGTTTCTGTGTATAAGCTTATAAAAACACAGCTCCTCCAGCGTTTCATCGTTGAAACGGCTTCTTATTTTTGTTACACATTGTCCTGCCGAAAAAAATGCACGTTCGGAATCTTTACTAGTAGGTATTATCGTCATTAAATAGGAGTATGTTCTTTTAAGGTAGTCACCACGTCTCCCTCCATTTTCAAAATAGACATTTTATTTCTAATTTTTGATGACAGTGTTTCAAATCTAATAGACTGCATTAGTGTATATACCTCTTTGATAACTTTTTTTATTTCTTCTGCGACACTTAATGGCTTTTGTATATAAATTGATCCAGTTATTGAATCAGAATGTGAATTTATTTCAAGTGTTACCTCATTTGAAATTGAAGACCCAGATGCATGAGCGGTTAGTAATGCAATGGGACTTGAGTCCTTAAGCATTCCAAGCAGGTCCTCTATTAATTAACGGCATTTAATTGAAGAAGGAATTTTGACAAAATCTATGACTGTGATGTTGCTTATATTATTGTTTAAGCATTGCAGTGAGCCACTTAGATCTTTGCGACGTTCTCCCACACACATACTGTGCATTTTTTTTTTTTTTTTACATATAGCACTTATAATTGGCAAAAAAATTCTATGTATATATTTCATAAACAGAATATAAATTTTTGAAAAATTAAATTCTTAGAAAATTTTTATGAGAAAAAATGTTTAAATATAATTCAGACAAAAATTAAATCCCGGAATTGGAAAAAACACCGGGATCCAGGGGTTTGGGAATTACAGGATCCCGGGATTTCAGAATTTTGGGATTCCACCGCTGAAAATCCTACTAGATATCTTGTCTAAATGCCTTTGTCCAAGTAAGCTGACACCGGACATCCTGAGGGCGGGAGAAATGTCCGTTTTCTAACGAAAAGTCCCCCAGCAACATAACTTTAAAATAACGTTTTCCGACATATATTAAAAAACATTATACTTTTTAAAGTAGTATTTCTATCCCACATAATAATAATAACAAATAAATATTTAAATTGGAATTACGAATGTAGCTTAAGCTATGTTGTAGTGCAAAATTGGGAAGCCACCAATCAAAATCAAATTTAGCTGTTATTTGTTTTGACATACCTTTCAATTTTAGGGTTAACCTAATTATTACAAATTACTAATATTATTCCTAATTTCACCCGCTGACTAAAAAAATAGTTTTATCTCTGTTTAATATCAATCCAGTATAAAAGAAAAGATAGTTTTTAAGTAAATATATAGTGTTGCGATTTTTCACAGTTCTTGATGTATCAAAAAGTTGCAGAAAGGTGTAAATATATATATATATATACAATTTAAACGTAACAAAATGACAGAATCAAAAATCTTCCAAAAATAATTGTTAAGGCTAATTTTTTCTGGTAGATGTTTATTTTTTGACAAAAACCAAAACTATGAACGTAAATACAAAGATTATGGAGAAAAACTTTTAACATAGTCCTCTTAGCAGAAGAGGCACCATAAGATCAACAGCTCATGCCATTGAAGTTCCCAATTTTATATTATTCCGAATTTTGAAGAAAAACCCCATAAGATAAGTTTCAAACTTCATCAAACGAAGTCTCCAATACTTTTAAGCTCACTCACTTAGGGGAAACAAACCTTCGCAGCCACGGGATCCCTATCTAAAAGCTTAAAATACATTAATGAGATTATTGAAAAGTCTAGAAACTATCTGAACACTCAAATTAAAAATTGGAAATAATATTTTTGTTTTTTAATTGTTTAATTGAATCTAGTTTTTTGATGACAAATGTTATATGTTCAAAATTTACTTTTCTTTGCTCTTATTATCATGGAACAGAAGGAGTAATTATTTTTATAAAGGAGCAGTTATTACGCGGGACTCACTCTTGTTTTGTGTAAAATTATTTTTAATAGCAATAACCAAATAAAATATTTTTGCGCATTAATGTTATTTAAAGGTCTACCTTTAAATAACATTAAACTAAGTCATCATTAACTAAGACATCAGTGGCGTAACGGAGAATATTAGGCCCCCTCCCCTGCAAATTCAGGTTTTGGGCCCCAAGTACAAATATGTACCTGGCGTCAGTCAGAGTTTGGGCCCCCTGGAATCAATAACAAAATAATTTTAACGAAAAAATTGAACTATATGCCTTCAAAGTTACTAAGTATTTTACTTAATTTGATTTATGTTGTTACTTATGGCTTTATTGGAAAGATCAATCCAAACACATAAAACAGTTCAAGTATCACACAAGAACAATCATAAATAATAAAGAACAGATCTTTAAAGTAAGAACCAGGACAAATTAACATGGGAACAAAAAAAAAGTTTAAAAAAATTTAAACAAGAAGAAAAGGAACATAAGACATGTAGTCTTAACAAAGAGTCCATGAAACTTCTGCTGCATTCATGACGCCGGAACTACAAATTTGGCGATTACTAGATGGAAGGATGCCTTTTTTATTCAGATGATTGTGCCTTGCAATCATGCCTTGTTTACTGTCTTCAGTTTGCCACAGTCTCTTTACGGGGCTTTTGACAAAACTTTTCCCGAGGGTTTTGAATATTAGCCCAAGATTTGCCTGCTGATTTTGCTGCCTGGTCAGTCACTAATTTCTTAAAAATATGTTTTTAAGTGACTCTGGAGGAAGAGGTCTGTTGTCTTGTGGCTCAAGTGCTTCCCTCTTGGATAGTAAGTCTGCCTTTTTGTTACTGTCGATACCCACATGTGAAGGGATCCATTAAAAACGATTGTTCTGTTGTAATTATAAAGAAAGTTCAAGGTTTGTTTAATTTCTGAGATAATCTGGGTGTCTGTCATGATTTATAAATACAGCCTGGATGGCTGTCGACTAGAATTACTGCTTCGGAGAAACAATCCATATGTTTCTTGAGGTTTTCCAGAGCTAGTGATATTGCACAAGGATTTCTACATCGAAATTCAACATGAGGTGTCCCACAAGAGTATATTTACTGTATACACCAATCCCAGTGTTGTCTTGTATTTGAGAGTCATCAATATACACTCTAGTCCAGTGATACTCAACCTGCGACCTGAAGTAACATCATAGATTGACAATTTGCATTGCTGTATGGCAAACAATAAAAATTAAATTAAAGAAATACAACTTGTACCAAAAAGATTAAAAAACAGCTTGTTTTAACAAATAGCAGCAAAATAATACAGGATTTCCCGTTCAAATTATAGCATAATGTGGAACGATGAGCCAAATCATTATTATATCAGAATGACCAAATTAACTTAAATAATGGTGAAGGCACGATACAAGGGGATACGTCTATGACAACTCCCAGTTTTATACATGCGTTGAACAGAACGGGCAATTGTACAATAAGATGGATGACTTCGAGTGGGAAATTTAATGGCATAAAGTCTTGCCACCTCTCTCTTATTTCGATTACACTGCCCATAAAACAGTACCATTTCGCAGTATTCTTCATTTGTATACATCTCGTTCTCCCGTACTAGAATTCGTAATATTAGAATACGACTGTATGCAATTGAAAGTGACTACACAACAGATTTTTAACGTTCGTCATGATCAGCAAAAACGCAGCAAATCAGACTGAAGCCGCAGCATATAAGTGTATTTTTTTTGGAACTGCTTTTTTGAAATGTTTTCTTCCTCCAAAATATTTTATTTTTTCTATGTTTTATGCGTACACAGAATAAATTTTATTTCTTAAGGTCTCAATTGTTGTATTGTAAACGAATGCTTTTAAATTTAAAAATGATTTACATAAAAGTGACGTGCAAGAGCGAAAGTTTCCTGGCAGAGTTCCAACTAATTTCACTTTGGAGATGGCCCTTTACTAGCTTCTTGAAAATGGTCGAGAAAATGGAGAAAATATGTGTTTTTTAAAGTTCCATAACTCGGCCAGTTTTTATCTTAATAAAATGAAACTTTTTGTGTTTACTTTGTTTTTGTGCATTGCATCTTTTCCTAAATATAAGTGATAAGACCTGGGGACCGTATAAAAAATTAATTTTTGTAATTTTTTTCTGAATGGGTTTTTTGGTTCGAAAAGCACGTAAAAACATGCTTTACCTGTTTTAAAACATTTTTCAAATTGGAAGTGCATATCTAAACCGAACGGTTCGGGAATTAGCTATTGGGTCACATTAAGGCTGGACACCCTGTATATTAATCTATTCAAAGGGATGAACCATGGTTTTGAAACAATTCATTGGTTTATTTTCATCTATTTCTTGTAATTTCTCACAAACCTGCAGGGCATATGACATCTGGGTCTTCATGGTACTTGGTTTGCATTCATTCATCCATTGAACTATGCGATACCTTCACTTTAACAAATGTACTCACGGCTTGTCTCTTAATTTCAATAGCAGTTGGTGGGTTGGAAGAATAGCTTTGTAAAGCTGCAATCGAGGTAATTTTCACCGCGCCTTCTCTGATGATCCGAAGATCTTTGCTTTAGGCTCTTTCAGAGAAGTCAATCTTCCCTTGTAAGGGAGAGATTAATACTTCATTTCCATGTTTGAAAACAAGTTCAATATAAGTGTTGTTTTATTTCGGGTAGCTGTGAGCTTCCTCATATGGTAACGCCTAGTCATTTCGAAATTGAGGATCTCTTCTCTACTTTTCTATAACAGTATTCCCATGATTAGTAAAGTTTAATTTGTTGTCCAGCACTATATCCAGGTATGTGGTACTGATGCTTTTATAAAAGTAGCGTCGTCTATTTCTAACTCAAAGTGAGTATTCACGTGTCTCAAAGATAAGTACTGATGAACGGTTTTGTTTTCATTTATAATCATTTCTTTTTTGACCAGGTCAGAAGGACTTCAAGTGCATTATTCATTATAATTTCAAGTTTTTTCCTTTGGACCTCGTATTTTCTGTTCTTCAAATAACAACATCGTCTGAGAGCATACAGACATAAATACCTTTAATACGTTTTAACTTAGTTACCAAATCATTTATATAAACGTTAAAGAGGGTGCAGTGCTAACTGCCCCTTAAGGTAGACCTAATTTACTTTGTTTGTGTTTTGATTCCTGCTCGTTCCATCTGGTCTTCTCCCATCTTTGGGATAAAAACTTTAACAGTTATAAACTTTTCCACCAATTTCATAAACGTGAAATTTGTTTAGGAGTCTCCCTCACCAAATTATATCGTAGGTTCCCTGAAAATCAATAAAAACAGCAAAAGAGCTTCTCCCTGAATTGAAACCGGTTTTTATTTTGTGGATCAGCTTCAAAATTGAATTAGTAGTTGACATGTCGTTTCTGAAACAAGTCTGTGTGTTCTTCTGCTAGAATCTCGTTTGACTACTGGTAAAACCTTAGTCTGGAAGTTATCATTCTTTCAAACGCCTTGACTATAATGGAAGTCAATTGGTCGGTACGATTCTATGTCTTGGGTGGTTTAGTCTAGCTTTAGAATTGAAATAAACTTAGCCTTCAGCCAGTTTGTTGAAAGACTGGGTTTTGCAAAAGAGGCAGGAAATTTGATTTATAAAATGGCTGAAATCGTTAAACATGGAATATTTTTAACTACACCAAACTTCATCGGAATTTTTATGTATCCATTTTAACAAGAAATATTTGTAACATATACAAGAGGAGGGTATTAAATTTTTATTCCCGAATTTATATCCACGCACATTTTGTTTTATTTGCTTGTTTTCTAATCGATGTCGGTAAAAAAAATTAATCACGTCCTTAAAGCTTCATAACCACATCATTAATAATTAATTTTTGATGTTGGATACGTTTATAGTTAAGTTCAACCTATTTTATGAATTCTTTTTTTTTTTTAAATTTATTTATACCGAACTTTTTTTTATTTTTGATCTGCTGCACAACTACAAAATTTGATTTCCCAACTCACAAAGATGGCATCTTTAATAATAGAGGTGTATGTAGCGTCGGATTAAGCGACATGGAGGCCCCTAGGTAGTCGAATTCTCGGGTTCCTGCAGCCTGTTTTTGGAGCACTAAATGAAAACAGAACACGCTCTTGTGGGCTCCTAAAAAAAAGTGGGGCCCATGGGCAATTGCCTACTCCACCTAATGAGTAATCCGACACTGGGTGTATGTGTGCTATTTCTTGTTATTTTTCATACTCTTCATTTCTTGTTAATTAAGACAGATAGACTGTATAAAATAAATCACCATTTTCTAGAGACAGACATAGTTTATTTCATGAGAAACACAAATACAAGTTAATAATATTACTACAAAAAATTCGGTAAGAGAACAGCTTTCGAGAGGATATTTCCAACAAGTTTATATGCAATATGAAGAGGCAGAGACAATAGTTAACAAAAAACATGCTATGCAATACTCAGAAAAATCACATCGCAATCAGATATTTGTATTCATAAATTGGAGAGAGAACGGGAAAAAGTAGATTAAGAACAACATAACAAAAATTGGTGATAATGAATAAAATGTGAAAAAAAAAATGTTCTGAAAATGAATTTGCTTTTTTCACATGCACATCAGAAATATATTTATATATATATACACACAGTAAACTATATACAAAACTCAACAATAATAACATATATAGTAAGTTTCATTTGATCAATGGCATAAATGATTATAGCATTTGAGTTATATTTCTAAAAGCAATCACTAGCATTAATCCAAGGTGATTCATAGTTATAAACAATAAAATAAAGTTTAACATTTTTATAATTTACTTAAAATATAAAATGTACTGAAAGTTTATAATACTGAGATTCAAAAATTGAGAATATTATAAAGCTGTAAATTATCACAACGTATAAAACTAATAAAAGATGTCCTGAAGAAAATGAAAGAGAAAAAAAGATTAATTATTAATTTTAACATTCAAATTGAATCTATGAATATCACCTGATATTGTTTTGAAATCAATGTTAACAAACATTTAGCAGGAATATTTTTAATGTCACACAATTATTTACATTGGTAGAATACAACAATACGTATTCTGTTCCTACGATAAGAAAATAACCTAATCTATATTCAACAATGGACGAAAAGTCCCGCACACGTGAGAGAGAGAAAGAGGGAAAAAGTATATCAAAGGATTAAAAATTAGGTAATCTAAAACTGAAAAGTTTAAATAGATTTGCTGAATGAAAACGGTAGATTATTTGTAAAAATCCTAAAACACAAGGATAATTTAAAAATATGACAAATATCGCAGCTTCAGACATCGAAAAATATATTTAGAATAATTCAATAACTTGAAGAAATTGTAAATCACACATTGCAAAAAATCACTGAGATAATTAAAAAAATTGTTTTGTCACAATTTCAAAGTACTGAAGAATACATTAAACATGTAACACAGTATTTGATAATATTTTCTTTAAAATATACGACAAAAAAGGGGGGAAACTATTATGGAAAAAATGATGAATAATTCAAAGTGATTTAAATTGTAAACAAAGGAAAAAAACCCTTACTTCTATATACCTGATTAAAATGAATTTCAGAAATAAATTCATTACTAAATTATACACTTAAAACAGTAATTTAAAGATAAATATTAGTAACATTAATATATAGAATTATATTATACACATACAACATGCAAAATACTACACATTTTTTTTTGAAATTGGAAATAATAAATGTACAATCTTTTTTCAAGAATTTACTAGTACAGATTTTATTTATGGTCCATTGTAAAAGTTCACAATCTGAAATTTCTGTAAAAAAATTTCAGGAAAGTGCGTCAATACAGAAAATGGAATGTTTGAAAACTTTTCATCCCTATAATTTACAATTTCTGAAAACACACAAAGAACTTCAATATATTTTGATTTTCAAATTATTTAACAGTTTTAATAATTCATTTTACTCGATGGTGCAGTAGAAGAAGAACAAGAAGTAATTTGTAGAGCCTTTTTTCCCCATCTAACTAAATATTCTGATTGCACCATTTTACATATGCAAGATTAGTAGTGATTTGAATATAATACTAAATATTTTTCCATGCACCTTTTATTTCAAGCTGCTTTAAAACATGAATTTTAAACAACGATAAATATTTGATTAAAAGAAGTCAACTAGTTAAACATGTAGTATAGAATATTAATGCTATGAACAACAGCAAATTATATAAATATATAACATATTAGCACCAGTAACATTAAACAATGTACATTGAACAAAGTAAGTCAAACTGGACTTATTTGTGTGAGAAAATATTTGAACATTATATCTAAAGAATGAATAGAATTTAAAAAAAAAAAAAAAAAAAAAAACAAAAAAAAAAAAAAACTGCAGAAATTTAATTAAATTTTCTTTAAAAAAAAAAAGATAGTTTAACTTACGTTGCCCTTTTTGCTTATTCAAATAACAACAATCTAAATTTTCACATAAGTTTTTTTTTTTTGCATTACACAAGAATCAAGAAAGCATACCAAGTTAAATACAAGAGTATGACATTCTTATTTTAATAAGTACAGAGACAAGGATTAAATTGTATACATATTCATATAAGCACATATTGAAGCTATTATAAGTACATAAAATTAATGAAAACGGGAAATAAAACTCTGTAAAATTAAACTAGTTTTATTCTTGAACAGTAATTTATATTAAATTAACTATACTGTAACTGTGCATTTAAAAAAAAGTAAGTGATACAAATAATTTAAAAAAATGATGCGGAATGTTAATATGCATCATTTTTGAAGGAAAACAAATCCAAATTAAATTTAAAAATGATTATCTTGATCTTAAAATAGCAGAAATGTCTTTTTGTAAAAACAGATAAAAGTTTTTGATTATATAATTTTTATAAACATCATCTCCTTCCCGTTTTATTCACATTTTAACTATAGAAGATCCCTTCAGGTATTAAAGAATAACGTGCTGCTTTGAATTGAAAAGTTAATAAATAATCAAATGAAATTAAAAAGAACAGTAGAATTATCTGTGTAAAATGAATGTTACAATTAAGTAATGTTCCCAGTTTTCTTAAGGTACATTCATTTATTGTTTAAAAAAGACCCCAGAAAACTTTATAAGAATTGTCAACAAAGACGAAGGGAAGGAGATAGTATCGGAATGCCATTTATTTCGAAAACATTTTTATTATGAATTTTAAATTTGATAAAGTAAATTATGATAAAGTATAACAAAATTCATTAAACATGTACCAGTGAAGTCCAGATAAAATTTTTTGAATGATAACAATAATAATAATTCTCTCATATATCTATATATAAAGGAACTTTTTGTAAATGTTATAATACTTCACACATAAAATTTTATCAAGAACATTTGTGATCAAAACTGGACAACTCCATATAAGCCAGAGCGTTCTAACATACAATACCTATAACATACATTCTAATACATCATTCAGTTACAATCTTTTCTAAGATTATCTAAACATTGTCATTTCCTTATGAATATTCAATGCATACATATAGATGTTGTCATCAGTCTAATACATCAATACATATAAGAATTAAAAATCAAAGCAAAACATATGTAACTACCAGCTATAAGGAAAAAAAATGATCTTTATTTGGAATAGTGTTATATTTAATTTGACGTATTGTTAATGAACAATATTTCGTATTTGTTAAAGCGAATAATAATAAAAAAAACAACCTTTTCTATGTCTATTTATGTTTCACACAAACACATATACACCAACATTAATACATCTATATCTATCTATCTCTACGTATATGGAACATGAAATAACAATTTAATAGGTTGAGTAATAAATTGGTATTAATTTTTCTTACACCTTTATGAATACTTTAGCCTTCATCTGTGGTTCTTTAACTTTTCAAGAACTCCATGAGTTCTTTTAAATTGCATTACAACATTTGATGTTTGTAATATATAAAGAAAATTAACTATTAAAAGCAACGAAATATTACAGCACTTAAAGTTTTGAATTATCACAAAAAATATCACATTTAACTAAACAGTTAATTTTTCTTTCTTAAAATATAGGTACACACAGAAATAGTTTAAAACATTTTTGTAGATATGAAAATCGATGTTAATAACTTTTAAACAGAGAATTCTCTTCATCGTATATAATCTTTTCCGCACATAAGTGTGGAGTGCAGTGATCAAGTTCTTACAATCATTTTCTGGGGCAATCATATCTGCCTGGGATTCAATTATTCTTTCAGAACATTAGAAGCCCAAGCACTAACTACACAGTGGTGGGATTGAAACAATTGGTAATCATACAATGCAACAAATAATAAAATTTAATGGATTATATGAACTTTTTAGAATAAGCTAACAAAATATTTATTTTTATTTTTAATGCACATCCTCACGCAACCTCAGTATATTAATACTGTTTCTTAAGAAAGTGAGAAACGTTATCTATAGCTTTTATACCATTTAACAAAAAAATCCCTAAAATATTTTCCCACTCAAAAATTTTTCTCCCAAAATGAATCTTCTAGTCTTAGAGAGCAAGGAAAGGTCTTAAATGTTAATACAATGTAATAAAATACTGGAACCAAAAGAAGGCACAAGCAATCAATGTCACCTTTTTAGAAAAATATATAAATTTAGATATGTTTTTAAAAATTAGCTGAAGTTGATATGTTTTTGAAATATCTCCTTTCTCTTAAAAATTAAAATAAACTGAGTACAGTCATTCTTTTAAAAACAGATGCAGATATGACAACTTTCTTTAAACTATATAGTTCTACAGATCAGATTTTTTTAATGTATTTAAATTCAGATAAGCAAAAATTTTGGAATATCTTTGTAAGTAAATTTTTTAAGTTGATAAAAGATTCATAAAATACGCATATTGTTGGTAACATGAATCAAATTCATCAACTAACTTTATATTTTCATCTTAACCTTGATAAATTGCAAAAAAAAATTTTAAAACTGTAAACTGGAAAAAAATATATATAAATAAAAACAAATTTAAAAGCGTTCCATAAAACGAAAAAGAAACCATAAGTGTATAAATTTATTTTAATATTAATAAAATAAAATTACGAAATCATATCCCTTAAAATACCATCACGCATATCCTAACAAAGATTCTTAATTAAAGTCCACAAAACTATATAAAAAATAACATAATTTTTCAAAGTATATGATGAATAATTTGAAGAAAACAATATAAATTGCGGCAGAAAAACTAGCCGAAAATTACAGCTGAATTAAATTTTTACTTCTTTATAAGAAATAACATGAGGATCAATTATACATATATTTCCCCAGTTTCAGAATTATTCATAGAATTAATCTCGGAGAGAATATGTTACTTCCTTTCATGATGATGGAATCTTTTGGTGTATTTCTTTGGTGCATCACAAGTAACACAGTTGTCCAAGCTCGGTATACCGTGTGTAACATAATTTCTATAAACACATTTTAGCTTCTATTATGAAATTTTCTTTAAATGTTACTGAGCTAATTTGAGAGTAACAGTTTTTTTTTAATTGAAAGCGTTTTCATTTGCGTCTTCGAAAGCCTCAAAATTGCTGCTGAAATACTAAATTTCTCCTAAATAAATAAATAAATTATATAATAATTATTAATTTTCCAATGCTAAAAGTAGATACTCTTACCAAAACTTATTTAATTACTGCCCATATTTACAATAAACTCGTTAAAATGTATTTTTTTTTTAAAACGATTTTTATGAAGTATAATGCTAAGACTTAGGAAATTAGAGTATTTAACTTTTACAAAATTCTTTAGAGCATTAAAAAACAACCAGATGAAAAAAATTCATTGATAAATTGTAGATAAAAATTTATCATAAAAGCAATGTGTATATGTATAAATTTGTATGTATGAAGTTCAAATACATGATAAATCTACCCAATTTTGAACTTTTTCAGTGTTTAATTTTTCCCTTTTAAATGTATAAACACACATACATATTCATTGGATTTAGATGAATATGTATGCATGTTAGATACATTAAAATATGAATGTGGTATTATCACCATGGAATAGTGCTATGGGCATAAAACAAATATATTTATCACAGGCAGAATGACTGATATTGGTTAATATGTGTTGTATCACACATTCCAAAGTAATAAATGGTTGGTACTGTCATCGTGACCAGCTTGCTCTCCAAGACCAGATGTTGAAAAGTCCTCATAACCGTCGCCTCCACTGATGACTAACAGCTTACTTGCCGTCGAAGCACTGGTAGAAGCTCGACGTCCGTTGGAGCTTTCTTTATTTTTAGATGAACGGAAAGAATATTTACCAAATCCAGCAGGATCCATTGGTATTCCTGGATTCATTTCCACACATGTTAAGAATCGAACATGCCCTGTATGTCCATGAGGAAGTCCTAGTGTATAAAATAATAACAAAAATTAAAAACACAGAACAGAAAAATTGTAATTAAGTAAGGAGTCACAGGATAAATATATGTCACTGGACTCTTTTTTTTCTTTTCTAGATTCAAAGGCAAGCTATGGCTAAGCTTACAAATTTTAATATGAATCATCTACTTACCAGTGACACTAGGTATGTCATCAACATGTAATGTGCTAGATGTGAGATGTGGAAGTGGTAAGGTGAGTATAACTCCAGCACTGGTTCCAATCCAGAGTAAATCCTTACATGCCAACAGAGCAGTCACTCTTAAACATGCAGATTTGTGTTGCTTTATAATATCATCAGTGGCAGCTGTTTAAATAAATAAATAAATGTTCAATTTAAATTAGCTCTACAAGCTCAAAAAAAAAATTCTTGGTTTTCGCCAATAAATATACATTAGAAAATGAAAAAGAATTTCATAAAATTTTATTTTCTTTGACATTTTTTTAAAATTGATAATATCCAATTATGGAAAATGCAAGTTTTCAAACATACCATAATGTGTAATATATTATGTTATGTATAAAGATGAGGTTCTCACTGCTGGCCATTAAAACTACACCACCAGGAAAGAAGGCAAATAACAAAACTTTACTTATTACAACCCTTTAAAACCCAGCTCGCACGATTGTGCGGGTATGAAATTCTCATCCCTTTAAGACCCAAAATATTATTATCTTTAAATATTACATTCTTCTGGTTATTAACACTATACTGATCCCAATGATACTGGAAAACTAGTAAAAACGTTCTTGCTTCCACCCCCTCCTATGTTTTCCAGCATGAATTTTGGGTCTTAAAGGGCTCAAAGCTGGGCCTTAAAGGGGTATGTAGGGAAAAATATATGATTAAATTTACTGGCAATTTGCGGGTCACAAGGTCCAAAGTTAGGTGGCCGTGGGTAACCTAGTGGTTAGAGCATCAGACGCCAGACCGGAAGGCCTGGGTTCGAAGCCCAATGTCGCCAAATACCCTCTGAGTACACACGGAGTACGTGCTCGTTAAATCATTGGGTCCGAAAGTCTTGTGGGCGGTCGTAGCAACAACCACGGGTGCAGGGGGCTGGAGAATATTTCCCTCCTCTCCAGTTCCATGCCTAAATTGCGGAGGTGGAGATAGGTGGTGTCGCCATCTATCGTGTATAAACCGAGCTAAATCGTACTGTCACCTGCACGGTGCTCAAAGTTAAAAACTAATGACAGGAAAACACCTGTCTTAAGTGACCGGTAACATGAGGTCTTAAGTAATGTTGTTGAACGATGACGTCTCCAAGGTGTCGAAGAAAGGGCGTGGACACCGGTCTTGAGATCTGAGAAATGTTACGCTAGGTGTTCAGATAAACGACGACAGAAAGAAAGAAGTGTTCATGTCTAGTACCCAATGGCTGTCAATAACATCACACTAGATGCAGGGCTGTATGACTATATCGACTGTAGCAGGGAACGGGCATTTTCTGCGATAGTTCTAGGCAAGCCCGCAGAAACAATTAATTCCGTTAATAGCCCTTTATACTCTAATATTTTTAATTTTCTAAATTAAGTAAGTAGTTTTAATTTCATATTTTCATATTATGATTTTATGTAATAATAGCTTTAGTGTATTTAGTCTTCTAATAATGACATACTCATAATACTAATTTCTTTCCCTATAGCCCAGTATTATTGGCAAATTAAAGGTGGAAGTTGGCTGGCCTCAAAACAATGTTTAAACTTGCAGTCTTAGTTCCTAAGGATAAGAGTTTGCTATTGTATTACTGTGACTACTTATTTCCTACCTAAACTTTCTGGTTATACTGCTAATTATGCTTATATTTAGTATATATATATAAGCTTTTCAGGAAAAAAAAAGGATTTTAATTACAAAAATTCAAAAGTAATACAGAGAGAAAAATATTTAAATTAAAAAAAATAAACCTACATAATCTTAATTGTTTTCACTTAGTGAATGACTAATGAAACTAATTTTCAAATACTATACTTTAACCAAGAAATCTAAAATCCTACAGAGAAGCATTTTTGAATGAATAGCTTAAATAATACATTTGTTACCTGACAGAATTTTAGCCACTGTAGGAGCAACATTTACATCAAATATTGGTTCGTAGCTTGTAGCATGAAAGAGTCGAATGACAGCACTGGGGGTAACAGTAATCCAAACACCCAAGCCCGATGTAACCATGCAAAGGACAAAGCGTCCGGTGTCCGTACTTACAACAAAGGTAGTCTATAATAAATGTAATTCGAACAATTAAAACACTTAAGCGGAAATTTAACTTGACGATAACATCTACACTTACAGAGGATTTAAATAACTGAAAAATACAAGAATTATAATGCAAAGAATATTAAAAAAAAAAAGGTTAAATTTTCAACAAGATTGTTAACATAAGTTTCGGGAGAAGGGGGGGGGGGTGAGTTGGATAAAAAAAATCACAGCTTTTTAAATAATTTTGATAAATAGCTTTTCGAGCCAGAGGAAAAATACAGAACTGTTTTTGAACAATGTAAGTTATAATTTTGAGTACATAATGACTTAAAGCTGTATGTGATCCTCAAATGCTTTGAAATGATTCGCTGATCTTTATTATTTTGTTTTTGTTCACTTTTTGTTTGTTTGATTTACACTAAAAATTCTGGTTTTTTTTTAATATCACAAAGGGGGAAAAACATATGTAAATCAAGCTGAATGCCGCAGTTCCAACATTACTCAAAAAGATTATTTTACATCAGCCATAATTTTATTTTCTTGCGATAAGAACGCAGGTCTTTAATTTCCTCTCCACTACAGCTACATAAGCTATATTAACATACTAGTTAATAGCATTTGGGCGGCATATTTGGCTCAATTTTAACTTGCGAAATTAAAACTGAATTATATGCAGTTTGAATTATTGAAGTCAATTATTGCAGTCAATTTTCTGTAAGTTGATAACGGATAAGAATTTTTAAACATTCCTCAATAATCCAAAATATTTAGAATTGAAAACAAATAGATAAATGATTACTCTTAATTGGTTAAGCCACTGAAGTGAATATTTTTACGCTGAGTATCGAATGCTTAAGGCTACACAGTACCCTTTTTCAAAAGAGGTTTTCGGAGTCAGTAACAGTAAAAACAATTTATGTTGTATATTCAGATTATATTATAAAGGTGATTCTAAGAGTAAAAAGTCAGTTGTGTGAGCAGCCATTATTTTAAAAAATTAAGAATATTTGAAGTTTTTTCAAATTCTTATAAAAGGCTCAATTTTTAAAATTTTGGGGCATTTTAAATGATTTATATTTCTTAGATTATTGCAAATAAAAGTTAGTATGGATTTGAAAATCTGTAGCCTTGTCGATATTTAATAAATGTTTTTTTATAGCTAAACCTGAAAAAAAAAACACGAAATTTTTTAAAACATTAACTTGAGCATTTTTTTCAAAAAAAAATAAAAAAAAATTAGGGATTTTAGACCTAAATCCATATAGAACATACGTTTGCGATTATCTTCAAAAAATTTCAAGACTCTATCTTGAACAGAAAAAAAAAACCTCTTACGGATTAGAAAACATTTATGTCTTCAAAATTAAAAGTCTGAAAAGAACGTATTTAAAGTTTGTAAAGACATAAGAAAAAATTATAATACTCGTAAAGTTCTTACTTTTTAATATGTTATTCTCCAATGTATGTTCGACATTAAAACACTACTTTGATTAAATGTGACTAAAAACATTTTTTTAATTCAAATTATATTTTTGCATAATATTGATGGTATTTGTTACGATGATACATTATTCGGCTTAATTTTAACTTAATATTTTCACAAAGTTTTGAAACACAAAGCATTTATGTACAAAATAATAATGATACTAATTAAAGCTAAAAATCTCCAGGTTTGTACATAATATTTATTTTTTTTTTCAGTTTTAAATTGGGGCAGTTTAGCAAGTTTGAGTTTTTGCTACTCAACTTTAAAGTACTAAAATATAGTACTCCAATATGTTTACTATAATATAATTTAGTTCAACATGGAAATATTCAGTTTTATCAGCAATACTTGAAATTCAGAATACATGCATTCGGAAGTCTAATTGCCATACCAGCTGAGGGCTGATTTTTAGGTACATCATTTTCAGTAGTATTCCATCTCTTTGAAATGTTGTTTCTGATAGCAACCTGAGAACGTTTGGGCAATGGCATTTTCTCAAAAGGAAACAGTTGATAAAGCTTCTAAGTTATATAAACTATTTTTTTAAACCAAAATTAGCCTTGAAATCAATCTTAATTAAGTAAAAATGAGAACTCAAAAAACTCAAAACATAATCAAGTAGAAATGATTTTAGTAATGAAAATTGAAATTAATAACCATTTCGCACTGAAAGAGTTGATTGTGCTCAAAAATATTTTTAATTAAATCAATTTGAGAGTGGTAAAATGCTTTAAAATGAAACCGAAATCAAAACTTAAGCTCAGAAAACTGAAAATATTAAAAAAAATTAATTTGTTATCAGATCTGAATTTGGTGGCAAGCTTTTCAATAATATGAGCCACACACACAAAAAAAAAAAAAAAAAAAAAAAAAAAAATTAGTATATTTGAAATTTGTACCCTTAACATAAAATAAAAGATATTCCCTGAATGGATATTGAATTTTTATTAATTTATCGACTATTTTGTCTATTGCATCTGCAACATCTGAACAAAGCATATGGTTACTAATAAATTATTTTGATTACTTTCAGTTTTTCAATGTTACCTATTGTTTTGGTAATAGTTTAAGTAAATGAATATTGTTCGTGCATCTATCTAAAAAGTATAGCAGTGGCATTTAAATAAATTACCAAGCCATTCCTTTTGTAATCCAAATTTTTGATTTCAACAGTGGAGGCTGGAACAGACTCAACTTTTAAAATTTTAAATCCAGACTGTAAGCAAAATCATTCTAAGCCTTTCCCCGAGGAAGATGTAAGTTAAACGTATTTGAACATTTCCTTCCCTCTATCCCTTTATTTATACACTTCTCTAGGGTACACGAGAAATTTTAACTAAGAATGATTTCCTAATTTTTCTTCAAAGTACCTGATTCAAAGTTAGAATGGGGCCTTCGATTGCTAGTACCGATTCAAAAGCTAATTTACTGATTTCAATTAAGAAATTGTGTATGGGTTCTGTTGAACAGGTATATAAATTGTCTAAATCTCACCATTGGTCTCAAAGGATATTTATTAGTTTGAAATAGTTCGACTGTTCAGCTAAATAAAATTCTATGTTACAAATTTATTGAATTGCATAAAGTTTAATAAAGCTCTCTAATTTGAAATGATTGCTCATTCTCCTTTGGAGAGATTGAAATAAAACATTTGTTTTTTCAGAATATGACAAAATGAATATTCCAGCAAGTCTCCTCGCAAAAAATAATTTTTTTGTGTCAATTAGAATTCTTACCTCCACTTGAAGTGTGCCAGTATTTAAGACATGAACTAAATTCTGGCACCCACACCACAATTTGCCAGCAACAGCCAACATTATTGATACAGGGGCAGATGAGCTTCCCATGTTGATCTTGTCTGGCTCACTTGTATTCCAACCTCCTTCTGAAATACAAAATTAAAAAAATAGAGATGATACAAGCATTAAAAAAAAAGGAATCTTTATTAGGTTACTTTTAAAAATTGCATAGCTTAAAAACTATAACCACTTTTTCATTGGTACTAACAGGTATAGTAATAAGATTTAAAGCCTGTTTTTTTCATGACAGTCTGAAAGGGTTATGCCATGAGTTTTCCAGAATTTCCTTCCGAAGCGTTACTAATTTGACTTTGACCCCGTTTAGTAACACGTTGAGTCGTAAATTAAAAAATCAAATCAAATCTCTTAGCTTTTGGGCGGATTTGATAACTCTGAACCAGTTTCTATCACATAAGTGCAGTGTTATGTTGGGTATGCTACTTCGAAGTATGAATTCTATGCTTCATACAAAATTCATTTTGCTCTACTTCTTATTATACCCAATAAGTTATTTTGTGAAATATAAACATATTAAATTATGAAAACATTTTATTATAAAATTCTTCCTATGGCAAAATTGTTTTCAAAACGTAAGCAATTAAAATACATGCTTTGATTTATTCTTTATTTTTTGACATATGAAATTATGAAAACATTTTATTATAAAATTCTTCCTATGGCAAAATTGTTTTCAAAACGTAAGCAATTAAAATACATGCTTTGATTTATTCTTTATTTTTTGACATATAAAATTATGAAAACATTTTATTATAAAATTCTTCATATGGCAAAATTGTTTTCAAAACGTAAGCATTTAAAATACTTGCTTTGATGGGATAATACCCTTTGTCGCTCCACATTCCACAAAAACAATAACTGTAACTGTACTTGCTTTGATATATTTCTACCGATATTTTGTATTTATCTTATAATACATTTAAATAAAATTAACTGCTATATATTTGTAAGATTGATGTATTATTGATTGGAAATATACAAATAATTCCTCCCTTTTGCTTTATTATATATGAATACTATTTTAAAAAATTATATTTTATAGAAACAGACAAAACTGTTTGCTTGAAGTTGCAACTCAATTAATTATTAAATCATTTAATTCAATTAGTTGATATATTTTGCAATTACTGTGTGACGGGTCTATCCGAGTCCTTCTTTTAATCCTCTTGGGAAATCTTTGGTCTATCAATTTGAATTTACTCGCAACGAACCCTCTGAAGAAGCAACCGTGATTATGCAGATTACGTCGGATATATAGAGTCTAGGTTTTCAACCTAGTGATATTGAGATATAGAGAATATAACTAGGAGGAGAGATTGCTACCGATCAGGTATTATTATAATTTATAGCGCGTCTTAGAGATTAGATCGATGAAGGTATTAAAGTGACGATTGGTCACCATAGTTAAATTATAACTCAGATATTTAGAGCAGTAGATTGATCCTAATAAAGGAGGATCGATATTTAAGAAGTCTTTTTACAATTCGCGCCTTTCGTTGTTTAATCTCTTTTTGCTCAGATTGGGAGCATCTCTTCTAGTTTGAATTTACAAATTCTGTCTGTAGATAATTTGTGTGTTTAATAAACAGTTTGGTTAAAAAAATGGCTAGTCATCCTTCACTTCCTCCCACACCTCTAGGCGGGTTTGAGAGAAGATCTCAACCCTTATAACTGCTTCTATTGTTTATAACATAAATTCTTTTTTATATAAGCATTTACCCTTAATAAAAATACTATTATAATAATAAGCATTTACCTTAATAAAAATACTATTATAATAATAAACATTTACCCTAAATAAAATAATATTTATTGTGTGTACTTTTTGTACATTTATCTCTCAGTTGGAATTTTTTGTGTGTGAAAAATAAGTGATTGTGCAAACACGGTTGGAAAACCTTCTTCTTAATGCTTGCAATAATTCCTTTGTACACACAGTAAGCTTATCACTTTTCAGGCAAGAAGTGGAACTCAAAAAGTAAAAAAACACAGATTCTGAATGCATATTTATTATTAAATTTGATTTCTCTTCCAAATAATAATAAAAGAAAAGTTACAATTTTATATTCCAAAATTACTTTAAGTTCTTATGCTACTGTAAAAAATTGTTTGATTCAATTAATTTTGGATATAGTGTACTAAAACATTACCAGAGTATATAAAATTAAAATTGAGTTACAAGACAGAATTTCACATAAATGTTTTATTATTTTTTTTTCAGTAGAACGCATATACCCTCAGATATTGAAAACAATATTAGCTTTAAGTCAGACAATACAAGACTTTAATATACATAAATTAATTAAATCACTATTTCTTCTATTTACACATGTAAACTAATCTATCCTTCAAAAGAAGGATAGATGATATTTAATTTCATGACAGAAGATTTTTAACAGAAAAGGGCATCCCAAAAACTTACCTGGACCTTTCTTGTAGATATGAACTTCGCCGTTAGCTATAGACACAAATACACGGTTATCCATATATCTGAGAAAATAAATGAAAGTTTAATCAAACACAATATTAATTACACAAAGAAAATATTTTCAGTTTTGCATTAAACCATTCTTTTAGCTAAACAGTTAAGTTAACACCAGTAAATTAGTTATTTAAGCATCGTTAATGAGAAAAAGCAAGAAATAAAAGAATCTGAGAGAATAAAAATTTCGTAAAAAAATAAAGTTTTGAGATTATTTTCTTTTTCAAACTTTTAACTAGAAATTTGTAAAAATTTTTTCTTTAATTTAAAAAAATAAAATAACTTTGAATTTAGATTAAATTAGCTAAGAATCGACCTTGACTGATTTTTAATCGAGTTAGAAGTTCCAGAGAACACAGATTCATTCAAATCTACAGAATGGGCATGATATGAAAATAGTCACCTAGTAATAATTTGACAGAAACGTTATTTTATCAATTCTAATACAAAGCGATACCTCTGTTTTTGTTCGTGCATAAAAAAATGTAAATGTTAGTATTTTTGGTAAGCTTAGCACTTTATTTTTTTTCTCTTTTGTAACATTTAGTTTTCATTTCCTATTTTAATTTTGGATATTTTAATAGAAAGTAATTTAATATCAAACTGCATAAGAAATTTTTAAATCAATGGATTTCTTAAAAAGATTACGATTGTAAAATGAAAAGTTCAAAAAAGGAGATGTCTTATTTATTTAAGAAAATACCTAAAATTTGCCTGAAATGAACATTGAAGTAGAAGAATTTTTAAAAGCATCAAAACTTTTACCAAAAAGAATAATTTTAATATCTGACTGGTTGAATAAAATTTTTTAATCAATACAGTTCTTTAGTTTGCTATTTTTAATGTATGTTTTTATAATCCTTAAAGTGCGATGTTTTACTTATATGTTAATTTTGGATTAATTATTATTAACAATTCATAGAGCTAGATTACTTATCAGTAAAAAACTCAAACTTTCTTCTACTATGAATCAAAACAGAGCTAAGAGAAAAACTAAACATTGTTCAATATATTTGATTTTAGAATTTTATAACAATAAAGACTGATACAAGATAAAAAGCTAAATATGTACGCTCTTTCAGAATTTATAACAGTGAAATTATTATTTTTAATTTTTAATGTAGATTTTAATTTTAATATATTTTTTAAAGAAATATATATTTACATTAGTTTTTAAACTTTGTATGAAATTTTTCTAACATTTAATTTAACTTTTTTCCTGAGATGGATGTAAGCAAACATTAAAGCATGCTTCAATTAACTTATATTGTAGAAGAAAATGCTTATTTAAAAATAATCAAATTATATTTATATTAAAAATTGAATGATACTATAGGGTAAATTTCTTTTAAAGTATGGAAAAAGTACTCACATTATACACTGGATTGCAGCAGAGTGTTGAATTTTAATTTTATTTTTCTTTGTACGAATATTGTCATTGCAGTTATACACATGAATACTAGAAAAAGTAAATTACATGATTTTTAAAATAATGTTACAAATATATATGACTGTTAAAATTTAAAGTAACAATAACCCAATTTTTAAAATTTTTTACAACGTTATAATTATAATAGATCTAAATAGTGAACATCTCGCATTTATTAAAAAAATGCCATTAAAAGAAGTTTTCACGTACACAAAATCAATGCCTTTTATAGATAGTTTTATCAAAATTTTTTAAAAGGAAATAAATAATTACATTTATTATTATAATAGCTTGAATCCAAGTTTTTAGAAATATTGAAAGATCCATTATTATAAGCTATTTCTTAAACTACTAAATAAACAAAGAAATAAGTAATCAATTTAATAATAATAAAAAATCAGGGAATACTTAATTTTTTTAAAAAGAAGTTTTAATGTTATTAGAAGAAAAATGAACACGTTAAAAGAAGTATAAATTCTAAAAATTTAATTAGCATTTTATCCATTGAAATATTTTTTTAAAAAATAAAGCTGAAATGTTGAAAATATAAAAAATAGAACATCTGAAATTAAAAAATTTCTTTTTTTCACCATTAAAAAAAATCAACAAACAAACAACAGCGCCCTTTTTGTAGACTTTATTTTTAAAAATTCTCATACACTTTTTTTTTTTTTGATAAACTATGTGAAATAAATTTCTAAATAATGGTACTTGATGTATATGTGCAGATTAAATAACAAATGTTAAAACACAGCTTTTAAGTAATCATAATCTTTAGTTTATTTAATCTTTAATTTGAATTACTTTGTCTGACAAGATGAGACTTAATAGTTATATGTTTTTTGTAGATTTCAAGCAACTTTAATTAAACAAAATTTTAAGGTGTTGGAATTAGTACGTAAGAGCTAAAATACAGAAGTGAAAATAAAATTTTTAATCTTTTTAGGTTTTAACTTAATGTATATAAACTGATTATAAATATATGTTAATTAAGTACTTTACTTTATTAGTAAAATAATTGGGATTAAATATATTACCATCCATCTTCAGTACCCAACCACATAGTTGGTTGCTTGTTATCCATATCATCTTCTTCTCGAGGTATAGAGCTACCTCTTTTTCTTTCCTCTTTTCCTTCATCTGAAAACCAAAAAATTAGCGATTTCTGATATTTTATATTACGTACTAATAATTTTTTTACATATATTATAAAGGATTTAAGGATTAAAAAAAATATTTTTTCATGGACCGGTTCAGTTCATTGTTTTTATTTTGATAGAAAAAATAAAATGTGTGTGTTTAAAGACTAGTCAGTAAAAAGTTACTTTACTTTAATGTCTCAAGTCATAAATGTTTTTTTTAATTAAATAACTTTTAAAAGTTCGAAATAGTAAAGTTGATTAAAATTCTCTATGATTTTGAATTTTCAATAAAGTTTTTTAGGTAGACACAATTTTAAAAATTTACCTTCACTGAACATTTCAAAAGTTTAATTTCATTGAATCGCTCAGAAATTCATCTCGATACGGGTTGCAATCTAACTATTTTTATTAAAAGCTGAATTAGGTAAATTTATTAACTATATTCATTAACTAATTTTACACTAATATTTATAGATATTGTCAATTTCAGATTTTAGAAAATACTTTGTAAAAATTAAGAAAGAAAAAAAAAAAAAAAAAAGGAAAACACAAATTTGTACAAAATATCTTTCTTTAGAAATTATACAACACTTTTTTGAAGAAAACTTAACTTTTTCGCACATTAAATTGTATGTCTGTTTAAACTTTTAAAAAAAAAATTAAAATGTGAAAGCAAAGTTATTTAACTTGGAAGATAAATACTGCAGCCGAATGTAACAAATATATTTTCAGATAATGACAAATTCTACAGAAGTTTGGATAAAGGAATGATCTATTATTTCATGAATATATGAAGAAAATAACCTGCTGATTCAGTTTCATCATCATCATCATCACTTGATTCACTGCAAAAAAAAAAAAAGGAAAAGACAATATAATAAACTTTGAAAATATCCTTTGATTCTTTCTTTTTCAATGAAATGCAAAAACTAGTTTTAATTTATCAATGAAAAATAAATTTAATTTTTTAAACTATCAATTAACAAATACTTAATGAATTAACATTTTAAAGCTAAGATATATATTCATCATTTTTGAAAAATGAATTCAGTATTAAATAATTGAACTCCATAAAGTAAAATTAAAAATAAGCGCAATTATTTAATGCATATATTTTTTTAAAATCTAAATATTCTAGTCATACCTATCAAGTTGAATATTTCCATTATTGCCAGCTTCTTCTCCAGCTTCCTCTTCAACTTCTTCTACTTCAATGCTTACACCAGCAGCGTTATCTACTGCTGGAGCTTTCCACCTGCTCTTTTCTGATACCCTAAAATAAAAAATGGTCCTGTTTACTATAAATAAAGAACGGCTTCTAAGTATTCAAACCTTAAAGCAGATTTGATAGCATTTGGGAGACTTTTCTTCCTTTAGACCAGTGATTCCCAAAGTGGTCTATATAGACTCCTAGGGGTCTATGACGACCTGCAAGGGGTCTACGACAGCAAAAAAATAATTTGGGGGTCCATGAGGTGTAAATGGGGGTCTACGATTGTGGCTCTCATTAAACCAGATCGTGACTAATATTAAAAGGAAATTTAATCCAGTGGAAACTAGACTTACCTATTTAACAGATTTATTTACTAAGTTTAATGAAGTTTATTTGCAGTTACAAGGCGACAGCGTAAATGTGTTATTAGGACCACATTTCACACAGCCTTTCCTGCCAGAATTAAGTTAAAGGAGCATAATTTTGGACGTCGCCAACATTTAAATGCCCTATTTTTAGATTCTGAAAGCAGGTTTGAGAATGTTTTGACTATCGTAGTACCAAAAAAGACAATGAATTCCTATGGTCACTTTGAAAAAAATATCAGATTATAAGAATTAAGCACTTGGAATATGCACTAACGAAGATCTTAAAGTAAAATTTAGAAACGATGCTAACAATTTTAGCTTTAAAAATATACCGTTATTAATTCCATATTATGGAACATCTTGAGAAAGCTTTTAATTGTTTTTTCGATTGAGAAGGTGCGCTTGCCAATCTCCAAAACAAAAATGGAAGAAGAAAATACTGGACACTATTAATCGAGGAGATATTTAGGGTTAAACCCTGATAAGATTGATGCTAAATATTAAAAGTTTATTATTGCATCCCCAGATTCCTCCCTCCCTCAAAAAGCACTAGTTTGTTGCACAGTTACTTTATGTAACAGTTAATTTATGCACTAGTTGAATTTTAATTTAATTAACAAATTAAATTAACTAACGTGTTTTCTAAAACTTTAAACTCTTCTATACTTCACTAGAGTTAAAAATTTTAATCTTTTAAAGTAAATAGCTCTATACCTGCTGTCAAAAACACATTTAAGTTGATAAATTTGCACAAATTTAATGTTAGGAAAGTAGGGGGTCTTTTCCAAACTGAAAAACCTACCAAGGGGTCTATGAGGCTAAAAAGTTTGTTAACCTATGCTTTAGACTATTATTTTAAATTTTTTTAATTGACCATTCATCTAGAAATTTTTTAAATAATATATTTTTGCTACACTTTTCATTAAGACAAAAATTACACTGGTTTTCTCACAGTGTTCCCGAAGACGATTGTGTTATGAATGCTGAACTGAAAGACAATGATATGATGATAAAATGATACTGCATTTTAGGTAGTTTCTCTACATTTTTTCATAGCCCTCATTTTGCTTTAGAGTGGGATCAGTCAATCCGAATTCTTTTCAAAGTTATGAACATAACGAGTAATTTTCAATAATAGTGAGAGATGGCAGATACAATTTATAAAAATAATTTTTTTTGAGTATTTAGGTTAAAGGTAACCTTGCAGTCATAAAAGTTTCTAATAATTTAAAATTTCTGCAGTAATTTCCACTCAGAATTTCTTATTTATTGATATAACAAGTTATAATAAAGTATTTTTTATAATTTTATTATTTCATTTACTCAAAATAAATTTTTGACACATAAGATAGAGAAATTTTGTAATGGGAAAGCCACACATGTGCAAATAAAATAAACTTTTTTATATTTTTTTTTCATAAAAAAATATCGTGATAAAAATTATAAGGAAAATCATTTAACCTTTAATAAATAAAAATCGTAAACCTCTGTCTTATTTTTAATGAATATTAAAGATTTATGTTGCACATTTGGAATGGTACAAAAATTTTATGTAAATAATCTAAAATCCTTCAAATTGTTTTTAATAACCTTACAACAATTATGAAACTTACAAAGTACAAGCTGCAGGGATAGATGCAATTGTGAGGATGCGTGCATTGCAGACACCATTGCAAGACATGACTGTTGGCTCAGGCATTAAACTAAGCACACAGACTTGTCCAACATAGCCGTCACTATTACACACCCACACCTCTCGCATGCCTTGTTGATTACAACCTAAGGTAGCAGCTGCACAAGTAAACTGCAAATTGAAAAAAAGAAAGAAATTACAGTTAAAAAAATATACTCGAAATTAAGAAGTACGGAATCATTAGTAAATATATATTATTATTATCTAATATCTGATCTATACAGAGAAATTAAAGCAGCAATAATTATAAAATCAAGCAATTCACAAATATGTCACTATTTTACTATAATTGAAAATGCAACATAAAAGAGAATGTTTTTGAAACAACAGCTAAAGTATTCTGAAAAAAGATCCATTTCTTTTAAATTATATTCAATCAATATTCCATGATTCATAGTGCAAAGCTTTTTAATAAATACTTTTTGAACGTTATAACCAATACCTATTTTCACAAATTTGTTTCTATACAATTATCAAAGCATGAGGGAATTAATTAAGTTAACATAAAATGTGAAAATGCCACAAATTTTGAGCCCCATTTATGTCATATAGCGAATATTTTAAGACATAAAGGAGACGATTGAACTTTTTTTTTTTTACCAAAAAGAAATCACATAATTTGGTTTTATTTTAAACTTTGTCATTAATTTTTTCTACATTGATCACGAGAAAAAAAATATTTGGTAAAAAACGGGAGTCAACTGTATATGTAATTGTATGGTCGACATAGACTATACCATTCCTTGGCTAACTTGCACTCAATATCATGCATTGGAGTTTTCAAGAAGGGCTATTTTACAGGTCATATGCAAAACCTACCTTTACATTAGATTAACATGATCATGTAATGCATATCATAACAGTAATTTCTTCTACAACATATATAACGTTGAAAAACGTATCATTGAATACAGACTAGTTTTTATGAAGGTTGCAGAGGTAATTTATGAACCCTTTGGATAATAAAAATAAAAATACCTTGAAACCGCATACCTGTGTGAAATATCTATCTAGCTTCTGGAATTTTATGAGACCCTTTTTATACAGATGGCATTGAACTGTATGTACATGGATATGAAAAGAATTTAAACTTTGTTTTATGGGCATTTTTCTCTCGTTAATGAGGTAATTTCATCCACAGAGATAGGGGGATGGATCTTAATTACGTAGGATACACAGCATTCAGTTAAACTAGTAAATGAATTACGAGCGAGATGCCCTTCATTTCCCACATTATAATTCAACTAATAATAATTACTTCATATTAGAGTAAAAGAGATTATCTATGCAAAGAATACATTTGAAGTTGGGAAAAAAATGCCACATTTTCTATATATATATAACATACATTATCTTCATAACTGTACTCATGCTTTAATATTTCTAACAAATTATTTTATAAATTCCCTCAACCTGCAAGAAGGGTATCTTAAGAACAAAAGAGAGAAAGTTGCCATTTTAAATTAAATACCAACAATGATACAATTCGAAACGGAATGATAGAGTAAGGTACAAAATATTTGCGATCTATATATATAGCCATTGATAAGTGAAACAATCAGATACAGACAAATTTAAAAGTTAAAATGAAATCGATTATTTGATACAATTATGACACACTAGTAAGTATATCAATGACTTTTACCTGGAGTCCAGCTCTAGTCTTTCGTATAGGCATTGCTTTTTTCAATTCTGGTGGTAGCTTACGACCTGAAGAAATAACTGTAAGATTTAGGATAAAAGAAATATATTATTGTAAGATAATTGTTAAGATAAATTATGGTTATATGATTGATTATTTGTGCGAAGTAGTAATCCAGAATCTTAATTCAACTTTCCAAAATTGTTCTGCACTCAACAAAGGGGAGTAGGAAAGAAACTGAAAATATCTCCAAGAGGAAAGAATAAACTCTTTTACTAGGTGAAACTGATTTGTTTAAGGATCATATTCCTGTCTCAATATTGTTTAACTTTTATAAGTGGCGCATACCCGGAGGACAGGACCCACAACCTATGATTTCGTAGTCAAGTAACATGTCCACTAGACAAAAGTGATAACGTCTGTCCGGAGGCTGTTACTGGCTTATGTAGATTTAAATCAGTATCAGAATAAATAGAAAATTATTGCTAGAATAATATATAAGTCATAAAAAAATTATTTTTTTTTACGTTAAATTCATAAATAATGCATGTAAAACATGGAGTGAAGAACACTTTGTTTTTGCAATTTTCAAGCATAAACTTTTATGTACAGAACATCATGTTCAATGCATTCAAAATAACATAATTTTTAGAACTGTTTCGTTTCTTACATTTCCTTAATTTTGTCTTTAGTACTTTTTTTAAGCAATTAAATTAAATTATTCAAATATTTTCGAAAATCATAAAAACATAGAAGTTTTACAAGCTAATTATACAGATATGCATGCACATAAAATACGAAATTTTTTTTAATTCTCATACCCAATCTTTGCTTCGCTTCACTAAATGCAGCACTCCACACTGCTCTCCTTTCAGGAGATGTGAACTGAATTGTAAGATTCTCCACTCGTTCTCTAAAAGTTTTAAAAATTTCATGGAGTCAAAAATGTAAAAATTATGTGTGTGATAAATTAAAGAAAAATTGCACTACTTTATTATATGTAAGAAATTTTGCATGCGTAAATGGCAGTAACTTTTATGCCTTTTTATTAATATTAACATGAAAGAGAGAAATTTCTTAAAACAAGGCAAAAAATAAGTAGACTAAAAAATTAACAGATATTGAAGGATTTTGAGGGAGAAAAATAGATGCAGTAGTATAATAAAATTTAAGTTAAATATATATATTTTTTTTGTGGAACTAAAAAAAAAAAGAATGCACATTTCAGCAGTACTTGAAAAGATTAAACAAAGTAAAAAATTTATTATTTTTTTACCGATTATACCAATTAATTTATTACTTACTGAGTAGTAATAGTCATCTCAAGACTAATGAGTGAATAATCGTTGTTCTGTTTTTCTAACATTTGTTTTGATACTCCATTGGTTAAATCTCTTACAACATCTTCAAGTGCCTAAAAGTTGATGCAATACTTACATTTATTTACATCCTTGCATATCTTAAAAATAATTTATATATTTTCTAGCAAGCATATCTAAAAATGATGAAGAGACCAAAAAATACAATGAAACGCCCATTCTTAGAGGAAAAAAAAAATGTTTTTTATTGAATGTATAACTGATGAATCAAATGGAAGAAAAAAAAAGTTTTTTCCCCTCAAAAGTTTAAGTACGATATGTATAAGAGGAAGATATTCCTTGATTTGAAAATTTTTTCTTAGCTAGATGAAAGGCATCTTTTCTAGGGTATAGCAATACAAAAAAAAGTTATTCCCCCCCCCCCATGCACACATTGTTATTATTAATAAACATAACTTACATTAACTACATTTAGAAATTCTAATAGAAAATAATTGCATTCTGTTTAAAAACTGTAAATTTTGTTTAAATTGATAATATTTAACAGTATTTATCATAATCAAATAAATTTTTGAAAAACATTTCCAAAAATGTGAAATTTTAATGAATATTGAAATATCTTCTCATAGATGAATTCAGAAGAATAGATTCCATAATTCAATAATATTTTCACATGCATATAGTATTACATAAGAAAGAATTGCGGAAAATATACATCTAACATTTACCTGATGATGACTACTCAATTTTCCAACTAAATCTTTGATTTGGTTTAAAATATGTATATCCTCTTCCAAGGTTGCAATGTCTCTCATAGCTCTTTTCAAGCTGACATCATTGCCTGAATTAGAAATACAAATAATGTAAGGCAATGACACACATGATGTAAGTAAAATATATCTAGAGTTTTATAAATTTATTTAAGAAGCCACGTGGCATTTGAAGTTACTTTTTTCTTTTTGATTATGAAAATAAAGGTACAGCTAATATTGTAGGTTTGAAGCTGATTTTTCTCGTATGCATTCTCAATTTATAACACATAAATAGTAAACATCCTACTCTGAAGTGGGACATTTTACAAAATTGTCTTGTTATATTTATTCAAAAATATTAATTTGTGAGAAATATTTGTTCAGGGTTCTTTCTCAAAACTACTTGTAAGTTCAAAAGATATAAATGTTTGAAAACAACATGAAACAATCTACCATTTTTTAATTACACGAGGAAAAAACATGTTAAATCACGTATTCTTACTTTTAGCAATCTCCATACTATCGATAGAAAATTTTGTCAACAGTTTGTATTTGTTCGAGTCCAAAACACTGAACGGGCTTTGAGACGGCCTGGAAAGAAAAATAAAAATCTTTAAATGAAAATATCAATATATACAGGTGACAAAAACTTCATTAGCCAATTAATATTTTTTCATATTTTGTTTAATTAGAGAAAAAAAATAATGCTTTTAAATGAAATTTGTTAATAAACATTGAAGTTACAAAACTAAAAAATTAAATCGTAGAAAAGTGAATGAGCATAAATTTACAATTTGATTGCATATATTCATGCAATGAATTTTTCATTTAACTTTTCTTATAAATAATCAGGTTTCAGTTAAGGTTATTGGAAATAAAAGCGATAGAGGCTAAGTATTTCCTTCAACAACTTTAATACTTGAAAAAAAAGAGGGGGGGGGGACAGAAAGAAAAACCCCACACTTCTTAATTTACAATTAACCATTAAAATTGCTTTTATTTACTTTCTCATTCTAAGAATTTAGATTAAAAATTTAGTTTGATCTCTGAGATCACTAATTTAATTTCTTAATTTAGAAGCTCAGGAGTACAAGCAAAATGCTCATTAATATCCAAAATATTTATTTATAAAAAGACTTTCTTTTCTATTAGCAGTGCTAGTTAACAGAATATACATTGCTCAAAATAATTAAAGAATATATTTTGTGGCACTGCAAAAATAAAACATTAAAAAAACCACATACCATTTTTTTTTATATCAAAGATGAAATAAAAGTAGTTAGAAAAAAAATTATCACTTCATAAGTTTGAACACGTTTGAATGTTTGAGCAAGTACCTGGCGTATAGAAAACTGTGCCTGTTAAGTAAAGAGTGGAAAAATAAACAATACAGCATTTATTGGGGATTATTCAATGAGGCAAAAAATAAATCGCATTGACTGCCTCGTAACAATGAATACCATAGTTTACGAGTAGTACTAATTTAGCTGAAGAGGTAGTCTGGAGAGTTATCGGTCTTTTAGCGGTTGATTAAACGCAATATATTATAATGGATGCTTTCGGCACATGTCAAAATGCCAGTTATGGAGTTTTCGTATCTGCATTTGGAAACTGGAAATGTTTGCGAAAAATCAGGTTGAAGTTGCAGCGGTACAACAACAGAAAAATACAGATTGGCATTTAAAACTAATGACAAGATGTCACATTACTGCTAAAGGGTAGCTCACGTTAGAGCTAAAGGTACGGGAGTTTCGACTCAAACTGTTCAAAATTGACTCCATATTGCATGACCCCAAGATTGTAATTTATATTTCGTCAGTTGGTGGGTACACGAGCATTTTATTTGAGAAAAAGATATACGTAGCCAGCTTCAGTCCCATTTTAGAGAAAACCTGATAATAAGCGGTTCATAAAATCTGGAAAGAATACTGTAATCGAAATAGAGTTACATTCGTGAAAGAAAGGATCCGGCTTGAAGGAGTGAAATGGCATGGTATGGGTTGGAATCTCTATCAATAGCGATGCCAATCTGTACATAATCAGGATACATAATTGATGATTGGAGAGATATATTTGATAAATTACTAAGTTTCCTTTTCTCCCATATCTTACAACACATAACAATCATTAACAGTTTACAAAACTTTTATGAACTATGAATCTGAAATAAAAATCAGATCTTCCAATAGATTTTATCAGTCTATTTAATTAAAAAATTATTTACTGTAGGAAATTTGCTTTATACATCAAAAGTAATCCAAGAGGGAGAAACAAATAGGAAATAATAAAAACAATAAATTCAATTACATAAATAAATTCTAAGCTTTTAATATTTGAAAACAAGATGAGCACATTACAATCTTCTGATATATTTAGTTTTAGTTAGGTTCACATAACATTATAATTCACTCAAAGACAAACAAATTCATCATTTAAAAACACAGTTCCTTATTCAGACATTCAGATATTTTAAAATTTTGCGAGGGTTCTATCCGCGTCCTTTCAATAACAAGTCCTCTTGGAAATCTTTGGTCCTTCAAAACTATTTTATTCGCAACGAACCCTCTGAAGAAGAAAACATGATTATATATTTAAATTAGGTCTGCTATATGTATATAGTCTAGGCTTTCAAGCTTGAAGGACATATAGGTGAGAGATAGGCTAGTGTGCTATCGGAGTAGAGATTAATCAAACTGAAGGTGAACCGTGGCTGTTTAATATTTGCTAATTGAATTACTTAAGATGAAGATTGTCACTGAGATTAAATCCAGATTATATTGATAAGAAGTACAAGTGATCGTCTTGAAAAAGTGTGGCTAGTGTAACTATTTTCACATATTTCGCTTACTTCGTTTATTGGCGACTTAGTAATTATTATAGGGCATCTCTTAGTCTGTATCGATTGTATTAATGTGGTGATTAATATTATGAATAAATTAGATTATTTTGTTCTACACTGGCTAGTGCTCCTTCCAGTCCTCCTACACTTTTAGACTCTCAGGGTAGGTTATTACAACTTTTATTGGTACCTTTCCTTATTTATATTTTGTATTTCCTCACCTCCTTTTTATTTTATATATGTTTTTTTTTATCGTAAATGTATTTTTAATTTCGTTTTAAATTATATGGTGTGTTACCACTGACATCTGTAAGCCTCATGTTATGCAATGCGGAGCAGGAAGATTTTTGCAAATAAATAAATTAAAAAAATATTCAGACATTCAAACTTACGATGAAGTTGGTGTTGCTGAAGGTTTCCGCATGGCGGTACTTTTTCTCTTTATGCTAGTAATGAGCAGAACATCTGAGAATAGGAACAGACACCGTTCTTTTTTAGTGCCCAGACCACCCTAAAAAATTAACAAAACATCTTTAGTTCAGAGATAAAACAAGTTTTAAAAAAATATCATTCCTCAATCATAATAAATACATTTACAATGTCTTTTTTAAAAGCTTTTTATTTAACACCTAACATAGCAATTGCTTAAGAATCCCTAAGCAATTTATATTGTTTATTAAAATAGTACGAGAGAGAGATACAACACGAGAATTATTGGTGATGAGCTTTATAACTTTGAACTATGACCAAGTGATAAAGACTGAAAATTTAAAAAGAACACAGAAGGATTGATCAACACTATTGCATTATCAGTTGTTATAATTGAAATATTACGTTTTTCCTTTACTAAGTAAGATGATCTACTGTGCGAAGTACATTTTACAAAAGGTAATATTTCTATCAAAGAATTGTCTTAGTTAAAAGCTTAAAAATAAACAAAGTTAAGAAATTTCATTTTAATGACTTAGAATATTGACGAACATAAAATTCAATGACCAATAACAAAACTTCAAATTTAAATGACAAAAAAAAAGAAAAAAAAAATGCTAGCTTTTTTATTGATTTAGTAAAAATAGGAAAAGAGAAGCCATTTGAGGAAATATATTCTGGCAGAAATTCATAGCACATGTGAATTGTCTTTTAAAATAATTGTAAGTATTGTTAAGGGCATATATATATATTTAAAATATCCATCAAAATGTAGGTATTATGCTGTGCAGATAAAATTATTAATCTAATTTTTTTTATCAAAAGAAAACAATAAATAAACAAAAACTACTTACAGGTATGGTTACCACATCATGCCGTATAAAGGCTCTTTCAGGCACGCACAGCTGAAAAATTATGCCAGTATTGAACAAACCATTTTACATAAAAATTCAGTAAATTTGATTACATATAATGCTTGAAGCACGAAGACTTAATAAAGATGTTTACAGGCAATTTATTGCTTCCAAAGCTTCATGAATTAAAAATAGCTTGTTTACAAACTTACTGTACAAACAAGTAATATAAAATTTTTTTTTGAAAGTCATTTCCTACTTTGGTCAAAATTTTTTTAAATTTTAGTTAATTAAATTTAATTAATTACTTTAATTAATGAATTAATATTTGAAATAAATGTATGAACATCAAGTGTCATCCCTTACAAGTTTAAGAAAATATATTTGGCCATGAAAAAATTCATTAGAAAAGTTACTGGCACCATCTATTGGTGGTAGTTCTAACTTCGTCAGAAATAACACAGAATAAATTTGAAATTAAAAAATAAAATTTAATTAATGAACTAATATTTGAAAAAACTGTATTAACATCAAGTATCATCCACTACAAGTTAAAAAAAATGTATTAAAACTTGAGTGGATGAATGTAAAGTATTTTACAAACGATTGAAAATTTGTGAACAAGACATATATATATAACAAAAATCGGGAAGAGTGAACTAATAGTAGGAATTGAAAAATAAAATAAATCTTTTAAGAATAGATTCCATAGAAAAAACTGATCTTGAATGTAGGCAAGAATTATATTTATGATAAAAATTATTACATTCAAAAATTTATACATTTTTTAAATTATTTTTCTTATCTTAAGATTCTTTCATATCAGATGAAAAACTTCAAAGTAATATTTTCTCTTAAAAACTAAAATAAGCATTCAGAAGAAAAATACAAAGAATACATACATCTACCACTCCTTCGATATGGTTTTCTATTTCTTTCACTCTTGCCTGCATTTGTTCTAATTGGAATGCTTCGCGTTCAACGCGGTTTATCTTAACAGCCAAATCATGAACCTCTTTTTGAGCTTGGACTAGGAGGTGATGATCGGGATGATCCACAGTCGTGTGCTTGAGTAGCTCCTGGAAAAAGCAGCGTTTGTATAAATTACTAAATTAGAATGCATTTTTCAATAGTAATAATGATAATTTCTAATGTAAGTAATATATTTATATATAAGTAATGTTTTCCTATATAAGTTATATTTTTTTCCTCTCCCTATATATAGGACTAGTGACTTAAATGATCTTAAACAATCGTCACTTTTATTTAAATGGAATTTGATATAAAAAACACGAATAAATTATTTATAAAATTGAAGTATATCTATTTTTAAAAAAGTATTCAAAATTTAAGCTAAAAAATATTATGAAAGATAATTCTGTTTCCACAGCAATAATTAATCTCAGGCACAAAACGTTCACATATTTTCAGAAAAAAGGCATAGTTTTTTTTTCTCTTTGACTTTAGGAGTAAATTCTGATGTTTCATGAGTATGTTTGGATCTCGAAAAAATACAATAAAACATATTTTACTTAAAAAATAAACATAAGGCAATAAAATTTGCCTGTTTTGTAAGGAAAATAATACAAATAAGGTGAACAACAGATAACAATAGAGAAATCTCATTCTTAAAAAGTCTTTTGATAGCCTGAGTAAACTGTTTTCACCAATATGCATAATTAATTGCAAATAATTATTGATAAAATTTTTCGTAAATTCCTGCTTTATCTTTAAAACAACAGTATAGTTTAAAAAAAAGCAAATTTTTTTATAGTATAAATACTGTCTGATATATATATATATATATATATATTTGTCAAAATACAAGTATCTTATAGCTTCTTTATATTTCTCATGATTTTTTTTTATATTTCTACACATTTATTTTACGAAATGAGAAATATGATGAACATGTAATATCATTTTCAGAAAAAAAAATTCTGATTAAAAAAAAGTAAATTTAGGAGATTTGGGAACAAGAAATATAGTTTTCATGATATCTTACATACATCATAGACCATAATGTGTAAAAGTAATACATAGAATAAAAGAATGCATACCTTTAGGAGCAACTCGTAGCGAGGAATTCTCTGAACTGGCATGATGAGAAGAGCGTCGAGAGCTAATTTGCCTTTATGTTCACGGGACATGTGCTACGGTGGAAAAAAAATTATGATTAGGTTTATTTTTTTCCTTTTCAGAATCTGCTATTTTCCATAATAAACTTCCAAAAAACTATTAATGACATTCATCAGTTTAAGTAATATATTTATCTCACAGTTTAATGCCTTGAATACTAATAATTACGTCAATATCTCATGAGTACTAATAATCCCGATGTTGCTTAGAAAAATTAAGGAAATTTAGTAATAAAGATGTAAAATTTGCTTTAAAAATCTTTTCCAAGACAATTTGAGATATTTGCAAATAATATTCAATTTATTCATTGCTTTTAAACAGTCCGTTTATATCCCATTTATCTCCTTATGTTTAAAGCAAAAACTTCAAAGTCGTGAAAGAGCATTAACGAATTCAGCAGACAGGAATAAGAGCGAAGAAAGCACAAAAGGGGTCTTGATAAATATATTCCATAAAAATGCAGTATATAAATTGGGTTTAAGTGGAATTCTTTTCCGTTTGGGAATAATTCTCTATTCCAGAACTTGAAGCGCCAGATTTAATTTTAAATGATAGCGAAAGATTTTTGAAATGAGTCTTATCTTTATGCAGGACTTTTGCAAGACATTTTTAAAACTATTTTACATGGAAAGAATTTTTTTTTCTTTTTAAAGCAAAAAATTTGGGGAATGTATTGAATACATAATTTTTCAACAGCTACTCATTCGAGTAGAAAGTTCTTGGAACGCATTTATAGTAACACATGCTAGTCTCAGTAATTATTTCCCTGTTATTACAATAAGTGGTAGAGAGAAATCAGAGTTTCTTCTGTTTGTTAAACACACGTGATTTATCTGTAAATTTTTCTGCTGGATCTCAGCTGAACATTTCCTCATTATACAGTTAATGTTATTACTAGTTATATGCAAGGATAAATATTTATAACATAATTAATAATTAATTTGTATAATAATTTAAACAAACTATTTAGTGAATCGTAAATGTATTTTTTACACATAACATTTTTTAAGAAAAATTTGAATCAATACAGAATAATTGTTACTCAGTGTAGCTGCAATAATTTTTTTTTCTAAACTACTTAGATCTATTGAAAGAGATAATCCCACCTATAGTTTGATGTTTTGTAAGTTAATAATGATTCGAAATTTGAAAGAACTACGCTTACTGATATTGGTAAGCATTTAAGCAGAAATTTACAATAATGTACAGAAAAAAAGAAATTTCAAGTACACTGAGTTAAAGCAAAGAGAAATCTGGCAACCTTTTCTTTCCTTTCAAATTATTCTGTGCTCGATCTTTTTTTAGACTGGTATTCACAATTATAATTCGTGCCACCAAATACCTGTTACAAAACTTAAATAAAGAAAAATCGAATCACTAGTTGAGCAACAAGTTCAAAGAAGCTTTCAGAAAAGCACAACTTCTTTTCAAGCTAAGTACTATTTTTATTTCGTCTCCTACACTCTGTCAACGAGAAACTCAAAACGACAACAAGATTCAAAACAAGCTGACATAAATAACTGAAACACATTTTTAAGATTAAGCTTATTTTCTAAAACCAAAGAAATTCAATGGGGTCATTGAAGTGGAATTTTGTCCTTCCACTGCACCTGTCACTTGCAAATGACATATTATGAAATCTTGACGCGCAAAGAAAGAAGCGACATTATCGAATGAGAAAACACCTTTATATAGACGTCTTTTCAAAAAAGTGAATAAGGGAAAAAAGTTGTACTTAATATTAAATACTTATCATAGATAGTTTAAATCTGTATTTCTTTCCAGGATTAGGAGATTTGAAAGGTAAATCATAATAGATCTCTCTCTCTCTCTCTATATGCTAATTAGATGAACGAGTTCCATAGAATGACAATGAGCTCAGATATTAATTTACATACATAATTTTTAAAAGAAAACAATATAAACATTACATTATTATTTTTTAAACCAAAAATGTTAAGCCTCATGTCTTAATTTAGCATTATGTTTTTTAATAGCCCACAATAAACTGCTGTAAAAAGTCACAAGAGAGCATTTTCTCTTCACAAGAGATTAAATTGTTGCGGGTATAAAATTTTCCAAACCACTTCAAAAGCTAATGAACATATATTTGAACTCTGAAGCTCATCATAAATTAACACAAAAATTTCAGTACACACACGTAAAATTTTCAAAAGATATTTATATAAAATTTAATAGATTTTCGTTATATAATAAGGCAATGAGTTGTTTTATATTAGTAAATGTTTTTTTTTATTGCGCAAAAAAATTAGTTGCATAAATGATCTGATTTGGCTATACTAGCATAGCATAAAATCAAGTTATTTAGTTCACAACAATAGCTTAGGATCAATTCAATATAGAAAACACAGGAGGATGAATAAAGAAAATACCTCCTTGCAGAATTTTTCAGAACAAATATTTTCAAACGGTGAAGGAGGAAAAGAGAAATAACAAGGAATTTTAACGTTAAAGTATTCAATAAACATTGTTGTTATTAATATAGAAATACTATATAATTTATTTTAAAATGCCTTAGTCTAGAAGTGTCATGAATAAAATTTGTAACAACTTTCTCGCGAACTTTAGTTGAGTACTTATTTTCTGCCTTAAAACAGAAGCAATTTTTTTCTTCTTTGAAGGCTTAAAATATGACATTAATTTATAATCCAAAATAACCAATAAGTTTTAAAAATAAATTTTGCTAAGGGGTCTCAGGGGTGTTAACTTTTTCTGGGGAGGGCTGAAAATATAAACAATATTCAAATACATAAACTCTTTTAAATTAAAATCAAATAATTCGAATCTTTTACACATTATTTATAAAGGAAGGAGGCTTTAGAAAAGTGTAAAATGTTTAAAATATAATCATAATTTTAAAAATTATAAGCATATGAAAATAAAAATTTTTTTAATAAGAAATATTAATTTTTACTGCGCGCACGCTATTTCCTAAAATAGTAGCCTTTCATGCATAAAACTTTATAGAATTATAAAATGTATCATACACTTTAAGCCTTAGTAAATTAAGAATAATATATTTTTGTATTTTTTAAAAAATATAATTTATTATTCTATTTATTTAAATTTACTACGGTGTAATAAGGATACATTTAAATTTATAAATCAACTTATTGCTAGTAATTAAAGCTAATACTTTTGAAAATAGTACGTGCGCAGTAAAACTTAATTAATATTTCTTATAAAAAAATTTCTTATTTTCATATGCTTATAATTTTTAAAATTATGACTATATTTTAAACATTTTACACTTTTCTGAAGCCTCATTCCTTTATAAATAATGTGTAAAAGATTCGAATTATTTAATTTTAATTTAAAAGAGTTATATGTATTTGAATATTGTTTATATTTTCAGCCCTCCCCAGAAAAAGTTAACACCCCTGAGACCCGTAAGTTTTCAAAGTATCAATACAATTTTCTTTTAGTCGTAAAAAAGATCAGAAAGAAAACTGATAGGCAAAAACTCATTTGGATGCTAAAAAGTCTTTAGTAGAAATTTTTTTCGACAGTTAAAAAGGGTTTCTTAAGTTATCAAGAAAATAAATATTACCTCTAAGAATCTTGCAAAAGCCGGCTTCGCCTGAGTCGCGATTTTTGTAGCATCCTTAGCACACTTCCAGTTATTGATAAAGGCAGTGTACGTATCGATGACTTGTTGTTTGGTAAACTAAAAAGGAAAAACCCAAAAATATAGTAAAAACATATAAAAAATTATATTTCCTAAAAATTCCACATAAAATTACTTTAGAAACACAAATGACATCTAAGTAAACTACATTGAAATTGTTTTAAAGATTTCCTAAAGCAAGCAATTTCGATGTAAGAATTAATCACATTACATTTGAAGTCAAAATGAAAGCTTTAGGTTTTAACAATACTTTTCCAAAGTATTGTTATGCAGTGCTAATTTAAATGAAGTTTGATCACTTAGGAAATGACTTGAAGTGATTAAATTTAGAGACATATAATTAGGTGGAAAAAAATCTAAATTATGTATGCTAAAGAAAAGTATTTAACAGTTGACCTATGAAAAAAGAAATAGATATTTATGATTAGTGTGATTAGTATTTACGATTATGCAAGATTATTTCTAGATACAACAAAAGTCATAAAAGTACATTTGGTTTGATTACTACGAGGTTAATTTACTTTTATGATGGATAATCGCAGCAAGATGTTTAAGCATGTAAGAAACTATAAAGATCAATGTTTGAGCCAGGACTTTTTCTCCACTCATTTTTTTTAATGCAATTTTTCACACATTTTTTTTCAAGTTTTTTCTTCATATTTTGAAATGACACCTTTGTACAAGGTATGCAACTGAACATATTTATGAAATACACAAAGCTGCGATGATTCCCATATCCATTTAATTAAAAAAAAAAAGTTAGTGAACAAATTTCATTGACGTCAGATTTGTATAAGGCTGCCGTCGGCTAATGTCAAAGAATAGGGACCAAATTCGGAATATTTTTTCAGAAATAAAAGTACTCCAACATTAATATTATATTCTGGCTTCACTATCCTGTAGAGAATTACTTATTTTATCAAACTACTCATTTTTATCCGAGTTGACCTATTTTTTCTTTTATAAAATGTGTTTCGCATTTTTCCCCCTATACATTAATGCTAAATGAGCTATCCTTTTACATGTTAAAACAAAAAAAAAACTAATTATTTATGAAATTTTTTGAAATTTAAAAAAAACTATATTATAAACAAATGCATGAGTTACAATGTCACATATTTTTATAAAAATTGAGGCATTCTTTCTGTTTGCAAATGGGCTCCGTGTCAAGTTCCCGCTTTCGTACATATGGCAAAAATAACCATAAATGAGACTCTTGGAATATCTGTTAGTTTTTCAAGATATAAAAATTACAAACACAAAGAAATTTAATTTAGGGAGTTGACTGTAAACGAGAATTTTTTAATGGTATAATATTAGTTTTTTCTTCGATTTTTTACTGGGCTTTGAAAATAATATTAAAGTGGAGAGTCGAAATAAATTTTTATTTTTTGCAAAGATTTTGCCTTTGAATATAAGACATAGAACGCAGTTTTTGGGAGCAAAATATACTTACAGCTTCCACAAAGAGATCACCAACTGTAAACTTGACATCCCAGTTGGTACACCTTTGTGTTAAGCTCTCGAGGAACTCTTCATGTATATGCAAAATTTCAGGAATTTGAAAGAAGATTTCATCCACGATTCCACCTTCTACAACTCCATTGTAGTCTGTGCTTTTTAGGGCTCCCATATATTTCTATTAATAAAAAAAGGTAAAGTTTCATTTTAGCTTCACAATTAAATCTATATAAACAAGAACACACAAAAATAGTAACTAATATCTGCATTCATATAAGGAAATAATGGATGTAATATATGAATCATTATTTCAGATAAATTATGCTATTATATATATATATATATATATAAAGTGAGAATAAAAACTTTATTTACATTTATCTGCGGTCACATATTAAATGGATTAAATTAATGAAAAAACTAAAAGAAGTATAATGCGAAATTATTTAGTTTAAAGCACATTTGTAATTGTAAGTCATAATTTACTTGTATTAAAATTAATGAAACAATTTGCATTTTTAAAAATATAAAATGTTTGCGACATTTTTTCATTCATTATTTTTTTCTAAATGAAAAGAAACAATATTCACTGTCTGGTAATACTTCAATCGTCGTGCTATTTTTTACATATAAATCTTGCATGTTCCTAAAAAAATATTTCTGTTCGTGCATTTTAGTTAATGGCAATTAATAATCAAACAGATGCACAAAACTATAAAAGTATCTCGAATTTATTGACAAACTCCAACAAAACAATTTTAAGTAATTACTTAATTTGAATAATTGAAAGAGAACCTCATTGAAACATTTAAATATGAAAAACATGCACGATGAAGTACCGGGACGGGATTTTAATGCATTAATCATTGTTCATTAATAAATGGTGTATTTATTAATGCAGCCGTACGCCTATTATACCAACAGCAAGCTATTATGAGTAGTCATCTTTAATTTGTCATACCTAAAATAATTAATTTTTACAATTATCCATAAGAGTAATTAATTTCTGTACTGAACATCATTATTAATTGAATATTTACATTAAAACTTTTCATAAATAGTTTCTAAACATTTTTTTAAAAAAAAATTTACACAGATAAAAAATATAGGTTTTGGAATTAGTCACGACAGTTTGATTCTTCAACAATATAAAATTGTAAGAGTGAAACAACAGAAACTACTTAAAAAAATCCACGTTTCCGATATACATTTGTAGTAGAATAGCTTCTTAGTATTATGGGAGTAGATATTTTTTGATTTTTTATACAAAATTGTTTCATAACTTTCTAAAGAATTTTCAGACATTGAATTTGAATGGTTTTACTATTTAATATAAAAGAAATAAAACCGCGGTATTTCTGGAGTGGTATTTTTTTCATGTCAAAAGTAAGATTTTTTTTTTTTAGGTTGCTAAATTAACGCTTAGATGTTTGGGCTGATACATAACAGAAACGAATACTAGATTTGATTAGAAAACGTTTTGATTCTAAATTTAAATCACGGTGATGGTAAATTTACTATTTCAGTTAAGTAATTTTAAAATTCATACATATTAATGACTATTTACTTGAAAAAATACTACTATAATTGACGCCACTTTAAGATTAAGAGGCTTCAATGGAATGTTAAAAGTTTAAAAAGTATTCTCCATTCAATTACACTTAAATTCTTAGATGTTATTTTACCTACACACAGTGACGTAGCTAGGTATCCAAAGTCCCTGGTGCAGAAAAAAAAACGAGGGCCTCATTTATTAGGTAAAAATATATGAACATTTTAAATATACAAAGCTACAAATTCTATATATATTTACTATCTTCACTTTCTTGGCATTGTTTGCGCTTAAACACACCACTAGGTTTCTCTCTTTTTTTTTTTATCCGTAACTTGAGTTTTATAATTTATATAATACAATTCATATGTGCTCCAGTACTTCCTGGCGTTAAAAGGAAGCAAAAACGTAATGCTACGCTACAAAACGCCATTGGGAAATCCGTTGCTACTTTTTATTTATTTATTCTGGAGGATAGAACTCATCCACCAGAGAGCTGAGAGCTATAAAATGGTCCACCGAGATAAACAAGAAATGATACAAAAAATATGCATGAACAAGAAAATGCAATGCAATATTATTATAATTATGAAAAAAAAAACCTTCTGCAAAAGAGCAGAGGAAAGGGGACAAAATTACATCAGTGTATTGCAGATTCGAGAAGATTGCGAAATATTGGAATAGGAAACTAGCTTATTTCGAATCATATTGTTATTAAAAATAGAATGTAAATATGAAGGAATTGCTTCTTCTGTAGGTTTTTTAAGATCTAATAATAAGTATGGTAAGATTTTTCATGGCACTTGAAGTTTATTTTCAAGTAACAATTTATAGAAAAATGAAAGAATTGTGGAAATAACATAAACTTTTCAATAAGTAAAGTTCGCAACACAAAAACGAACATAATTTAGAGGAATTCCCTACAAATTCGAAAAAACTTCCAACATTATTATAGTTATGTTTTTTTTTGCAAACTTTTATATTTATATATTAAATTTGGAAGAAATTATCGCAAATTCGGCGTTCTTGGTGGTCAGGGTCCGAGGCCCCCCCCCCCCCAGAGCTTGAAGGCCCCGGTGCACGGCACCGCCTAGCCCATTGGTAGCTAAGCCACTGCCTATACACAAAGAACATATATGAATTTCACTTATATAGAAAGTACACATAGGTGATGTATCTTTGGGATATACAGTGATCCCTCAAGTAATAAATTTCTATAAATCTAGCTCAAAGCTAAACAATAAATAGAAGTACAACGAGATAGACGCGTCAGATTTAATTAATTTTCCCATTGACTTTTATCACTTTAATGAAACCGAACATTTTTCAAATTTAATTTAACGACTAATCTCTACAAATTTATCAACTTGGAATAAAGAACCATCAAGAAATGCTAGCTGATATGATATCTCAATGAGATTCTATCCATTACTTTAAATTAGAAAATTATTAACGTGCATTGAAAGCCATATTACTTTATTATTGTAAGGAAAATTGTTCGAACGTCTCAGTAGAAAACTACAACAATTTTTAATCGATTCAAATTGAATCCATTAAAACTTCCTGAACACTTATTGATTCAGGAAGATCCTATTAGAAAAATCTAACTCCATAAGATGTTTTGCTACTCAATCTCTCTCTCTCTCGATAGCTAGATCGCTTACAGATAAACTCAAAATAGATAACTTATTTCCAAAAAGTGATATAGGATCCCTAACAAGAAATTTACGTGACTGAAACTGGATCGATACGGACGATTTAATGTACCTGGAAATAACATTTTTTCGATTCAACCAAGCAAACACGCATAGTACTTAAGAAAAACATATTCATCTCAGAGTGTCATTAGCAAAGAAGTTTCATTCACTCGATCAATAGATACAATTCAAGAATTTATCACAAGCAGTAAAATGGGAAAATTCGAGATCGAAAATATACAAAACATTTTATGTAAAGAGCGGAGAATCGGTTGTTTAATCATAGTAAATGATTCGTAACATTGCAATAAATTTAGAACTCAGAGTTTGCTGTTCGGGCCTTGTTGTTTATTCGTGAGGTTTAATCCAAAACAGAGTTAAATGCATCCAAAGGTAAATGAACAAGGGGAATATCAATAAAAAAATGATTTTATTTTAAAAAACAAGGTTTTTCTTAATATGAAATTAATTTTGTTCCTGTTGTTAGATTTCCTATGTATTGATTCTTATCTAAATTATAGATAGCTATTGCCAAGTTATTCTGATATAGACGAATTATTTGTAAAGTTAATGGTATCATGCTTCAATGATTTATTTCGACGATGATTTATTGTTTAATATACATATGAACACTTAGGACTTTGTTTACTACCTTTTTTTTTGAAAACATGTATCGTTTGGGTTTTGGCAGCGATAAAACATCGGTGATCGCATTTTTAAAAAAAAATCATAATTAGAATAAGCCCAGCAATTCTCCCCCCCCCCGGAACTAAACCACATGCAAACTACATCCCCTAATCCCAAGAAAACCTACATTAAGTACAGAAAACAAGAGGCTTATATCTATATGTATATATTTTGAGCGTCAGACTACGTTTGCCCAGTCTGAGTTCATGCAACAAAGACAAATATTAATTACTTGAAAGCTCCCCAAATAGTACTTTAAAATTAATTTTAAACGCTTTCTGGTCTACGAGAAAAAAGATCTCAAACCAGAGAGCAAAATGCTCTCCCAATGATTAAGGACGTAAACATAACAATGAAAACATATTTCCCAACATACACGTAATTTGAGTACCAAAGTGTATCAAATATTTTAAAACTAATTGATAGAACCTGGTTTTCATTTTTTTAGTTTGGCATTTAATAAAAGCGGGGGAGGGGGGGGGGAGGACTTTAAATGTTCTCTACCAATAAGTTTTAATTTTTCCAATGGATCGTAAGGCTTGTGAATGATATCAGTGCATAAGATATGGCTTTTAACGTGTAATATGACAACTTCCATTAAAAGACACTTGATCTGTTTGAAAAAATTATTCCATTTCACAGAAGAAATTAAATATTCACCTTCTAATAAATTATATATACACGAATGACACTTTTTCTTTTACTCAAGGTGACAAATTTGAGTGGGTTCTACAATAAATTAATTTTTAAACTCTTTTCCCTAAAATATAAATATCATTTAATTCTGGTGCTTTAAAAATACCTATATACCATAATGTATGAATACCTTAATAAAAGTGGATAAACAAAATTTCAACACCTTGGTATTTCTCCATCTTAATTTTAATTACCACGGGTTGAAAAATACTCCCCAGATACATATTTTATCCGACATCATATTTTAATTAATCCTGACTAGGTATAGTATTTAAATCCTTTATTAAAATGGAATTCCTCATTTTTCTTAAATTTTCACTCAGCCGAGACTTCGACTCTGTCGAAATGCGAGCTGACCTCTGAATGATCGAAAATTTTCCATTCTAGTTGATTTACATTTCATGTGTCGTTTCTGGTGGCTAAACAGATTCCTGGTTTTTATGTATTCGACCTTTCTCGCGTCCACCACTGATCTAGTGTTAGCCCTACTTTTTGAATTTTTCAGCTTCATTTTATGATATTTTAACTTCACATTAAATTTTTAAAAAAAAATTCTTTTAAATCTTAAACTTCAAGTGTCATAAGCTAAATTTCAAAAATCTTCTTAATACTGGGCAATAGCTCAGAACATTATAGTCACTTAAATACTGCGCTATTCGAGATTGTAGAGCCTGACAGTGCTGCAAACGTATACCCCAACAAATAGAATATTTTTTTTCTGTAAAAGCATTGAAAACCTAATTAAGGTATCCGACTACTGCGACAACTTTTAAAAAAAAAATAGAGACATGGGGATTTTGTTTTGTTGTTTTTAGATTTGCTTAGAATATTTTAAGAAAAATATGCTAAAATTAAAAAGAGAAAAAGAAATTATTATTACTAAAATGAGAAAATATTGGTAAAAATTTACAAAAAATAACATAAACGCGGCCCATTCTGTACCAAAACTTTTTGAACGAATTTTCAATTCTGATGTGTTGCTATGTTATTCATTTTTGAAATGTACTTCAGGATAAGAGATATTTTAATTTTTACAAAACCTAGAGCACTTTATCTTATTTATATGAAATTGCTTACAAAAACAGTCATTATATTAACATAAGGGACTGTAAACTTTGTAATAAAACAATGATTGATAAATCTGAAGGTTAAAACACTTCTACTGTTATACAGAGCATACACAAAAAATTTCAGTTAATTAGTTTCAAAACTTTTTGAGCAATCGCTGCCCCGTTTGAGCATTTTCAAAAAAAAAAAAAAAAAAAAAAAAAAATTCACATTTTGAGTAAAACGCGTTTTAAAGTATGACATATTGCTTAAAGTAATGACATCTGCTTTTACTAAAACATATGTAGTTTTTGTTCTAGTGAACGGAAAATAATATTTATAACTTAGTATATAATAAATAAAAAAACTTGGTATATTTATAAAGCTAATAAGATGGAGTATAAAATAAAATCATAAAGAAATTTGTCAATTTTTGGCAAAATTCTCAATTTTAGGGTAGTCGGATACCTTAAATATTGTGTGTTTATCAACTTTCACAACATAAGTGTGTGACATTTGAAATTTAGGTGAGAGTAGCAATTTATAAAAAATACGGTCATGGATATTCCTAGTAGTAGAGTTCTAGTAAAAAAACAACTGTTTAGGATCGTTTTTAGTGAAAAAAATGCCTGATTGACATTTTTGAAGTATTCTATGAAGTTTCTTAAATTTAACCATCATTTGTAAATATTATCAATAAAGCAACATATTTATCTTACAGGTTGATGAAATTAAACTATTTTAGGCTATCTCTCATTCATGAGACTATTACAGTCCACTGTCTCTTTTTATAACAAGGCACTTTACACGAGGCACTCTTGTCTTCATGTGGGCGTCACACAAGTGTTACGTATTTAAGATGATATAAGGATAATATTTACAAAAAAGAACAGTTTTTAAAATCGACTCGTTTTTTTTAAAAAAAAAACTGACACTGTTTAATATTAAAAATTTCAAATAGACAGAAAAATAATATGCCATTAATGCAGTGCTATTTATCATGTATCCTATTATTTTTTTTCACGGAAATTTTTATTTTCTCGTAAGAAAAACTAGCTGAAAATTCTTCCACATAGGCAAAAAAAAAGCAATTTTAAAAATAATTTTTCAATCCACTAAAGAACAAATTAGAGCTTGACAAGAATATTTGCAAACGTAAATTTCTGAAATGTACAGATTAAAAACAATATATTATTTTTACTATTATTTCCCGTAAAGAGAGAAAATATGTCTAAAAAGTGAATTCGAATAATTCAGAATTTTAGAATAAAATGCATAATTTACGCTTAATTAAATAGAATTATTTATATCCAGAAACACGATGTACTTCTATATTTTCATAAAAATCAGGATAAAATACAATGATATCATTTTACTAAATTTACAATAAAAGTACGAATTACAATATTTTTAAGCATGTAAAACTCTGAAAAGCTTATTACCATATCCGTTAAAATGCATTACTTATTTATGTGAAGGTTCCATTTTTAATACAAAGATCTGCAATCACATCAACGCGACAAATTTTTCAAAAAGTAAGAAGAAATATTGCTAGAGAAAGACATTTCGTTTAAACAACTTCTTTGATAACATCTGTATTTACGAGCAACGAAATTTAGATCTAAACATTCAGAGACCTTTTCAGACAAAACCTGCCATGAAACGAAAGATGTGTTCGTCTGGGTGTTTTGTATTTTCTCCTGAATCATTTGAAAGGAAAGACACAGATAGCAATCTGGCGCGTACAAGGAAATTGCATCTGACTGTTTTAGGGAGAGACGACAGAAGAAATAAAAACACTTCTGAGATGAGTCTTGAAATAAAAGATATAAAGACTTCTTATAACAAACCTTTTGAAAACTGCCACAACGTTTGGCATGCAATATGGTTCATGATACAGTTTCACGGCTTTCAGTGAAAAAGAAATATTCTAACATAACTGCAGTTGAACATTTCCTGATATTTTCTAAATATTTGAGCAAATATTCAACTAATAATTTCATCACGTACGTTAATATGATTGATTTGATACAATGTACGGTTTTACAATTGTTTTCCTCATAAAAATAATTAAAAATAAACCCTAGATTTCAGGATAAAACGTATTTTTAATTCGTGAATAAATAAATATATACAATTGATTATTCATTCAAGCCACACTCAGAAGCAACAAGAGGGCTATCGGTGAAGGATTTCGTAATTTTGAGCCCCGGTCAACTGATATGGACGATACAGGAGCAGGCATTTCACTCTTCAAACTTCCACATTACACTAACATGATCAATTTGAATTTCTACAGATTTAACTTGCATCAGCATCTCTATACGGCGCGTCTTTAACGAAATTAGGATTCGAACCACTATTGAACAGGAACGACGTTGGGCATGAGTTCATGATCATGAGTAGACGTAGGACGCAAAAAGTGATGCTGTTTTTCTTATATTGAAACAATTTACGTATTATTCCGTACTTAAAATACTATAAAGTATAACGCTGGCTTCCTTAGAACCTTGCAGGATTTTTGCAAATATTGTATACCTTCTCACTTACGTATTAGAGAAAATATTAATGAAAAATTATGTTATCATTTTATCAGATGAAATTAACAAGCAAAAAATTAGAAAAAAGAAGCAAAAACACAAAAAGAAAATTTTTATTAACAAAGAGAAAACATAATATAAGCAATTACATGACGCAGAAATGCAGATTAGGCTTGAATCCACACAACAATGATTGTTGCAATAAGGCGATTTACAGAAGGCTCCTTGAACCTGCATATAGGATGGAAATAGTAGATTCAGATTCTTTGTGCAACCATATGACTGGGATCCCTTGAATACATGCCCTGCTGACTTAAACTGTATTTCTTTGAATGTTGTTGACAGTGCCTTTAGAAACTGTTTTTATCGTTCTTAATTTTATTGAGCTACTCGTCGACTTATGACAGAAAGATCGGAGATGGGCACAGAATTTAAAAAATAGAAGGCTCCTTCAAAATATTCTCTTAATAGCATGAATACTGTCTTAATATTCAAAATATTGTCTTCAAATATTGTCAAAATTCTATCTTAATAGCAAGAATATTCTTATACTAGCAAGAATATTGTCTTATAATAGCAAGAATATTGTCTTATAATAGCAAGAATATTGTCTTATAATAGCAAGAATATTGTCTTAATATTCAAAATATTGTTTTCAAATATTGTCAAAATATCGTCTTGTTTTATAACTGATCTATATTTATGTTTATTACAGCATATTTATTCACATATTTATTTACCAAAATGCCACAGAAAGTCTTCCAATAAAAATATTCATGACATTATTTTGAGACCTATCTCTTATAAATCAAGAAAACTTTTACGAGTCTAACACTCACCGGATATTTTATCATAACTGAAAAATGAATTTGAAAATTCTGGCTGCAATCCATTAAAAATTACTTCTTAATGATGCGATATATCATCATATAAAATTATCAGTCTTTATCAGGACACGGAAATACAGTTAGAAAAATAGAATGGTTTCTTGTGTTTTTTTTCTTGTATGAGTTGACTCCTGCAGAAAATTGACACCTGTTATAAGAAAAAAAAATTATTAGAAATCAGACAATGATGTGGATTCTACAATATATTGAACACAGTCTGAATATATAAATACAATAAATTAATTATATAACTATTTATATTTGAAAATTTAGAAAAGAAATCTAACTATATATATTTTTCAATATAGTATACAAGTTAAAAATATTTTACAACGCAGCCAAATGTAGTATATGAAAAATCCATATTTGACAAGACCGAAAAGAAAAGTAAATTTCGTTTCATGAAGTATGCATTATTTTGGAAATATATATATATTCTACGCATAGTTTTAAAACCGAAGAAAACCCTGCTTCAATAGTTAATATTGTGAGTGCAAAAGGATATTAACTCTTATATTCCTGTTTTACAATTTAAAGGAAATTTTCATACAACTATTTATTTTCAATTAAATGGATTTTTCTATTCTTTTAAAAATTGGCTGAACTGTACAAAAAATTAAACACATATAATTTAACAAAAATAAAATAAATAAGGTACACTTACTTTTTTTGGTAAAAACGTTCGGTTTCCAATCTTCGTCAGGAAAATCCAACGCAGTCCAAATGTTGGAACTTTGAAGAGAATGAGGAGACCCACAGAAAAATACTAAAAACTTACTTTAAGCTCAGTGATATACAAATTTTCCTATACTTAGATAATATTACTTCCTAAAAGATTTCAGCTTTTTAAAATTATTTGACAAAATTTTATAAATAAAATACCTTGAAGATATATATTTTAAATTTAAATGAGATGTATTTTTACTCCCTTTGTTTCATAGGTAGAATATTAAAAGAATTTTCTGATCGAAAAACAGGTTTATGTATACACAGAAAATTTTATGTCCCCATATCATTTTTAAGTCATTTACATCAATAGGTTCTATTTGATCATCAGTCAAACGGAAGCGCGCTTCATTAAGGTTTCGCGTAACAGAATTATAATAAAATAAATCTATGTTTCAAAATCATAAATGCAAAATATCCTTATCTGCTGCTGTATTGAAAATTTTTAACACGAATTAATTTACAATTTTATTATTTTAAGAAATAATGCTTTGAGATGTATTAGAAACATTATTTAGTAAAACTATGCTAGTATCAACCATAAGGAATAATTTGTTCCATTTTAATATCACATTTTGTTTTCATTATGATTAAATATATTTAAAATTTCTTTTTAATTTGAAAGCTTAGAATTCAGCATTATCATTATAATTTTAATTTCGAAATCTCGCATTTTTTTTTATACATATTTTGGTGTAAATAAAATATTAATGAAGATAAACTAAACCGAATAAATGGGAAAGAAAACTAACACATATACCACAAAATAAGTTAAACATATGTTTAATAATCAGCAAGATAGAGAGAAAGAGAATATTGAGATTTTGAAAATAATGCTTTCATTTTTTATTGGACTCGATTTACTCTACATGCATAATGTATGTAAAAAGAGAATTAAAACATTAACACAAAATTAAATTATATCTGTGCTAATATAAATTTATTTTTAATTCCTTAAATTTTTTGTGAAGTATTTGCGAATGCAAAATCAAAGATATGAAATATACTGAAAAATCAGAGCTCTTTTAGATAATTAATACTTTAAAGTAATTAAAAAATATTCTTAACAATATACATATACAAGTCCTTTTAAAATACATAACTGTTTTTAAAAATGAAATAACTGTTTAAAAAAAAATTTAAAAGTCTTGAACAAAAAGCATAATAAATAGAAAATGATTTTTTATAGATATGTGTGATTTTTAAATGATTTTCAGATACCTAGAACACTCTTAATTCCAAAAACAGTATTTTACTCTTTTTTGAATTTATAATTAATTTTATGTGAAATTTTTTACTTTAAATTTTTGTTTAACGCAACATAATCGGCCATTTTTCTATTTTAATCGGTTATGCTATGTTTAGTCTTTTAAACTTAATTTTGTATTTTTATGTGTAAATATCTTTATATTATATATATATGTTTCAGTTTTTCAGTTTAGTAAAATATATCTTGATTCTCAATTTCATCTAAAATTGTTCAACTGTGCACTGCATTAAGTGAATTATATATATAAAGCGTGAGAGAATGGATTAAGAAAAATAAGAATTTTCAGAGAGAGAAAGAGAGGTAGAATTGTGTGAGAGTGAAATTAGAACAGTTTTAAAAAGGAGATTTTTTTAGATTTTTTCCATCTTTTATTATCTAAGATTTTAAAAAAAAACATTGTTTTCTTAAATTAATACTCAGGAAGTTCACATTCATCGAAAAATTAAAACATACATACGATTAAAAATTCTTTAAAATTGCTTTCTATCTCTCAGTAAATTAGGAGAGGGAGTGCCAACTCAGGTGACGTCTTCGTCACTTGACCATGGTTCAAAATTACGAGGTCCGTCGCCAAAAGCCCTCGTGTAGCTTAACAGTGCGACGTTAATGTTCACTCACTCACTCATCTCTCAATAAAAATAGAAAACTTATAAAAAATGATTTAATACGAAAAGAAAGTCTCATACTTTTTGTCATAACTATACATTTTTTTTTTTGGAAGTTAATTTTTTCCCTTTTAATACACACACACATGCTCCACTATCATTAAAAATAAACAAGAAGATCATTAGAGATAAAACCCCCACGCAAGAAAAAAAATGAATGATACACATTCTCGAGAAGAGAAGATAGTTAATTTCCAAAGTTAATACTTTTCAACTTTTTTAAACATGTTCTCTTCCTAGGAATCATTTAACTATTAAATATTTTTATTAAAGTTCAAAAACTAGTTCCCTTTTTACTCATACTTTGAAAGTGAATTTTCGACATTATATAATCTCATTTATGTCGATACTATATTCAAATATGTCGATACTATATATGTACTATATTCAAATCTCCAGGCATGCAGCTCTGAACAAGAAAAGCAGGGGGGAAAACCGACATTTTAATAAATAAAATCATATAAAATTCGTTACAAACACTTACCCCCTCCTAAATCTTCTAACCAAGTCTTCCCAGTTATTCTTCACCAATTCATTCGATATTCAAAAAAAAGAGAAGGGGAATTCGGTGTACTCACCGTTAATATTCTAAGCACGAGTTTAAACGTCTGTTATAAATATCTCAAATAAAAAAAAAACTATAATGAAATAAATATATGTTGTGTTTTACGGAAACTTTTCTATTTTCTTTCTTTTTATTTAAATATATTCATAGGTAGAAATAAACATCTAATAAGGTGATTAGGTTTCATTTAATATAAATTGAATCTCAAATCTGTCATATCGTTTTGTGCAAATTTTAAACTGAAAAAGATTTTTTTAAAGAAATGTACTCGTAACTATCAATTTAACTTTTGTATGAGCAGATCAAAACTTTGGCCGTGTTTAGTTAATTATTATTATGCATCACTGCCTTTTTTCAATATAGTTGATATAATCTCAGATATCTTTGATTATATCTATGGACAAAGAAAATAAAAATTATATATATATATATATATAAAACAACAGAAATTGAAATTTAATAAAAATTGAAAAATTTTGTCTTTAATCATATCAATTGTTGTAAATATTCACTTAGTTCCATTCGAGTTCCCATTTCCATTTTGCAGAGAACATTTAATTTACTAGGGAAAAAAATGTGGAAGAACAACTCATTCGTATAAAAATATACCTCTATGTAATTCTAACGCAATACTTAAATTATATATTTTTCAAATATCAAATATGAATTTAAATACTCTCTTTCAAGTACATAAAAATTATCAGTTTTGACTAACAATTAAATTTAAATCATACGTCTGATAAATTTGTTTTAAGTAGTTTTATTGTAATAAGTAATGATGAATAAAAAATAGCAGTTATAAGCTAATAAATTTGAAAAAATTATCACAAAATGAAGTGCAAACTGTAAGTTCGATGTAATGTGGATCTTTTGATTTTTAGCAACAATTAAGAATAATAAGTTGGTTTCAAAACAAATAAAACACTTGGATTACATTTTTCCTCATTTAAATCAGGAATCGATTGAGGCCCATTGTTGAGAAAAAAAATATTACGAAGAAATTCTACTAGAGTATATAAAAACAATGAAAATCTTATTCCAAGAAAATGATAAAGTACAAATGCCATTTTTGTATAAACTTAACATGATTACAAATATGAAATTATTAAATTTGTACAAACAAACCATTTTCACCCTTTAAAAAAATTACATTTAAGGGTCACTTCACAAAAGTCGATCCAAAAATCGATTTTTCAATTTGATGAAAAATAAAATACCACTCTTTCTCTTTCTACTGCAATTTAAATTTTTGTTCTAGTTGAATTAGAAGTATTTTTAATATTTTTTTAAAAATTTGTTTACATCCGTCAAACCGAAAACCAGCTGATTGCCACCCCCTTTCATTTCAAAACAAAAGACACTTGCTACTTTTCAGCCTCATCAAATATTTAAATTGATTAAAAGGATTTATTTTGATCCGTAACTTGTTCAGGAAAGAAGTGAAGTGAATAATGTAGCTGTTTGTTTACTTTCTGGAAACTCGCGTGTGTTTTTTACCTCTTCAAATATTTACGAATTTCTGCTATTGGAAACATTGTTTCTATCAAAACCTTTTTTAACATGTTTATGTTTAATAATTAAAACGTTTAAAAAACGAAAGTTTGGAAAAACAAAGTACAAAAACCCAAACTTTCCAGAAATTAAATGCGTCATAAGTCAGAATAATGAATTCAAATAATACATGAATAATTCAACTTTAAAAGCTAAGTTAGGTAAGTCAAATAAAGAGTATGTTTCCTTTTAGATTCATTTGAAAGTTTTTTTTGAAATAATGAACATTCTACTGTTTTCTTGTGCTTTGAAACCACATTTATTATAAATAAAATGTAAAAAACAGGTATTCACATAAATTTTGGGTCGCCAAATCCAAAGTTTGGTTCTAAAGTGTTGACATGTTGTGACTTTTGTGATGTTATTCAAACATTTCTTAATACAGTTTACTAAAACAGTAGTTAATAAAAAAAGATACAAAATTATATGAAGTAAACATGGGCTTTCATATGCTATTATTTTATTGGAAAAGAGAAGCAACTGCGAAAATATTTTGTTGAGTTATGAATTGTCACGTCCACCAAAGTGGTTTACGAGTTCATGCATGCATTAAATAACACGACACAGAAAGTAGCCAGTCTATGGTATTATATATATAACTGCTGTCGAAATGATATCATTTAATAATGCACGTCCTATTGTACCGGTGTTTGTCTATGGTATTTGGCAAAAAAGGGGTCATGTTTCTCTGAATGGTATTACAGCAGTTAGTGTGAACACTGGGAAAGTTGTTGATGCCGAAAAACTATAGAGGAAATACTCAAGTAATTTTAACGACAATGTACATAACATTGAGTGTTCGGCAGATTACTTCGGAAGTAGTAGGGGGATGAAAGTTGAAGGTGCACTTTGTATTTTCATTGCTCAGAGGCACGACACAATTTACGATACACAAATTACGATTTACTAATTGCGACAAAATATTTGGGTGATGAGGACTTTAAAGCATACAAAGCAGTTTTAGAATCTTAACCTTAGAAAGATGTCAACATTAAAACATTAGAATGTATTGGTCATGTTGAGAAAAGGATGGAGACATGACAGGGCATTAAAATCAAAATTTAAAGGCAAAAATCTTGTGGACAAAAAATCTCTAGGAGGTCGTTATAGATTAACAGATGCAGTAATAGACAAATTGTAAAGATACTATGTTTCGTGTGGCTATTTGAAGCAACTCAGAAAACTTGTCAGTCACGATGCAAACTATTTGGGCTATATTTTTTTCATAAACTCTCCACAGATTTGAAATACGACACGGCTTATGCCCCATGGGAGGTGATTGTGGTGTGAATATAATAGGTTCATACTGAAAGGTGACACATATAAGCTTAACACAACTCACCTATTGAATTAGCAATTGCATAAAAAAGTATTTAGAGATTTCTCTAGTCTTGAACTTTTATTTACGTGCTTTCACCGTAAAACTTAAAATTTCAATGAAACTAAAACTGTATTATATACAATTAGGAACTTTAAAAAACTATAGTATTTGAAGCTACATTTTTATATAATCAAAGTTTCATTACCAAATTAAAGTTTTAGATGTATTAAACATTCAAACCCGGATTTACAAATGTCGAGCGTTGGAAGAAGTAGATCATGCGCATATTAAGAAAGCAAAATAGGCAGTTTTACAATGAACCAAAGAAGCTAGAACTAAAAACAAACAATTAAAATGTAGACAAGAAGATGATCTTGCATATGAAACCAGAAATCCAAGTTGTGGTTCTGGTACGTATTAGTTAATAGTAAATTTTTACTTTAAATCACTATTTCTCAAAAGTGTAAATTTCAACACAAAAGGAACATTTTTGAAAAATCTACTTAATTTATAGCTTTGAAACTTGCACATATGTTAACACTATACAAAAAATATTTTAAAGAGAGATTTTGTCAAAAAAATTATTCAAAAAAATTTTATGGATTAAAAGTACAAGAATTTTCATCGTTTTAATAATTTTGACGTGTTACTCCACATATGAATTTTTTTAAAAAAAACTAATAAAAATTTTGAAAAATGCTCTCATTAAAAAATAAAAACAATACATTAAATCTACACAAAAAAATTCATGACTGTACAACTTGTCAATTTTT